>KI570111.1:463782-590747 GCA_000500245.1 Cronartium ribicola 11-2
TTTTTTTTTTGTGATGAACGTGTGAGATTTTTATCATGTTCCCCCTCAGGGGAGTTCTCTCCCATTTTGGCATCTTCAGGTGCCTATTTTTACCGCAAAGGTGCTCAACTTTAGGTTAGCAAGGATTCGGTTGACATCTATCATCGTAACCATGTACGTAATAATGCACATAATTAACGTAAAAAAGTTCATCGTGGAAATATAAAAAACTCAATTATAATATATGAAAACGCTGTCATTTTTTTAAAATATGAAAGGTGGTGGTTGGAAGGATTATAACGCAACACAAAATGTGTACATATCAAAATTAGGAGGGATGTAAAAGGTTCGTGATAAATTTCGAAAAATTAACTTTACTTATCTGTTTTGAAAATAATAAGGAGGTTCTATATGATAGCAAACCATTACTCAAAAAGAAAACCGTTCATGATTTGGTTTCTAGCTTTTGCCTTAGTTTTCACGCAATTTTCGTTTTTTCCTTCCATTACATCTGCGGCAACAAATTTGGCATTGGGAAAAGCGATTACAGCAAGCGGCCATGCTGACGTTTATTCAGAAACCAATGCGAATGACGGCAATCAAGCAACCTATTGGGAGAGTACGAACAATTTATTTCCGCAATGGATTCGCGTGGATCTTGGAAGCGCTAACACGGTAAATCAAGTAGTGCTTAAACTCCCCGCTGGCTGGGGAACAAGAACGCAAACGCTGTCCGTTTTGGGGAGCACGGATGACGTGAGCTATAATACACTGGTTGCGTCTGCTTCTTACACGTTTAATCCAACCGGCTCCAATATTGTAACTATTAATTTCACGGGCACGAGCGCAAGATTTGTCAAATTGAACTTTACAGCGAACAGCGGGTGGCCTGCTGGTCAACTATCTGAATTTGAGGTATATGGTACTTCAACGCCAACGCCAACGCCGACACCAACACCAACGCCGACACCAACACCAACACCAACACCAACACCAACACCGTCAGGAACTTATGAAGCGGAGGCTGCAGCATTATCCGGCGGCGCCAAAGTGAATACGGACCATACCGGCTACACAGGTACGGGATTCGTTGATGGTTATTGGACACAAGGAGCTTCAACCCAATTCACAGTTAATGCTGCCACAGCAGGGAACTATAATGTTACCTTGAAATACGGCAATGCGAGCGGCGGCACAAAAACTGTAAGCATCTATGTTAACGGAACGAAGATCAAACAAACCTCCTTGGCTAATTTGGCGAATTGGGATACTTGGTCAACCGTGACGGAGACACTTGTTTTAAATGCCGGAAACAATACGCTTGCTTACAAATATGATCCAACCGATTCAGGCAACATCAATTTAGACAACATCAGTGTGGTCAGCATTGGATCAACACCAACACCAACACCAACACCAACACCAACACCAACACCAACACCAACACCAACACCAACACCAACACCAACACCAACACCAACACCGACACCGACACCGACACCGACACCGACACCAACACCAACACCGACACCAACACCAACACCAACACCACCGCCCGGTTCGAATCTAGCTCTCGGTAAACCGATCACGGAATCTTCCCACACTCAAACGTTTGTGGCAACGAATGCGAATGATGGCAGTGTGACCACATACTGGGAAGGTAATGCCAACTCTTATCCGAATACCTTATCGGTAAGCCTTGGCGCCAACGCCAACATCACATCGATTGTGCTGAAATTGAACCCAGACACAGCATGGTCAACACGTACACAGACCATTCAGGTACTTGGCCATGATCAATATTCAACCGCTTTCACCAATCTGGTATCAGCGGCCGTATATACGTTCAACCCTGCTTCCGGGAACACAGTGACTATACCTGTAACTGCTACCGTAAGTGACGTCCAGCTTAAAATCACAACAAACTCAGGCGCGGCTGGCGGGCAGATTGCCGAGTTCCAAGTGTTTGGTTCACCCGCACCGAACCCGGACTTAACCATAACGGGCATGTCTTGGACACCTGCTTCTCCAATTGAAACCGATGCTATCACTTTAAGCGCTACCGTAAGCAACATAGGTAACGCTTCATCCGCAGCAACAACGGTTAATTTCTACTTGGGAACTACTCTGGCTGGTTCAGCCTCAGTCGGTGCATTAGCAGCTGGCAGCTCCGTCACTGTTTCCAAAAATATCGGCGCTGTAACTGCGGGAACCTATACGGTTAGTTCAAAAGTTGACGAAGCCAATGCGGTTATTGAACAAAACGAAGCGAACAACAGCTTCACGAATCCAACCTCATTGGTTGTTGGTCAAGTGGCAAGCTCCGACTTAGTAGGAACTGTATCATGGACACCAAGTAATCCTGTTGCCAATAATATAGTAAATTTTAACGTAAACCTTAAAAACCAAGGAACTATTGCTTCTGCAAACGGTTCACATGGAATCACTGTAGTTCTTAAGAATTCTGCCGGTTCAACTATTCAAACATTTAGCGGATCATACAGCGGCACACTAGCTGCTGGTGCATCCGTTAATGTCGCCATGACGGGGACATGGACAGCGGTAAACGGCAACTACTCTGTAACCACTACAGTTGCAGTAGATGCCAATGAAGTAGCGACTAAACAAGCGAACAACTCAAGTACAACTAGCCTGGTTGTGTATGCCCAGCGGGGTGCAAGCGTGCCTTATTTCCGGTATGATACCGAAGACGCTACCCTTGGCGGCGGTGCCACTCTGAAGTCCGCACCGACATTCGATCAAGCTTTAACTGCTTCCGAAGCTTCCGGTCAGAGCTATGTGGCACTTCCTTCGAACGGCTCTAATCTTCAATGGACTGTCAGACAGGGTCAAGGCGGCGCAGGTGTAACCATGAGATTTACCATGCCCGACTCGGCAGATGGAATGGGATTGAACGGTTCACTTGACGCTTATGTGAATGGTGTTAAGGTCAAGACAATATCGTTGACGTCCTACTACAGCTGGCAGTATTTCTCAAGTGATCAGCCCGCAGATGCTCCTGGAGGAGGGCGCCCGCTCTTCCGTTTTGATGAAGTGCACTGGAAATTGGATACCCCTCTCCAGCCCGGCGACACGATCCGTATCCAGAAGAACAATGGGGATAGCCTGGAATATGGTGTTGACTTCATCGAAATCGAGCCACTTCCTGCCGCTATCGCCCGTCCGGCCAACTCGGTTTCTGTAACAGATTTCGGTGCGGTTGCTAACGACTCCCTAGATGATCTTGCTGCCTTCAACGCTGCTGTTAATTCAGCAGTTTCATCCGGTAAAACCTTGTATATTCCTGAAGGGACGTTCAACCTAAGCAGCATGTGGCAAATCGGTTCCGTCAGTAATATGATCAATAACTTTACTGTCACCGGTGCGGGTTTCTGGTATACGAACATCCAGTTTACCAACCCCAATGCGGCGGGCGGCGGAATCTCGTTGCGTATCACAGGTAAACTTGATTTCAGCAATATTTATATGAATTCGAATTTACGGTCGCGGTATAACCAAAATGCGATCTATAAAGGCTTCATGGACAACTTTGGAACAAATTCCATCATCCATGATGTCTGGGTAGAGCACTTTGAGTGTGGTATGTGGGTAGGGGATTATGGACATACACCGGCAATCTTTGCAAATGGGCTGCTAGTTGAAAACAGCCGGATCAGGAATAACCTTGCCGATGGGATTAACTTCTCTCAGGGAACCAGCAATTCGACTGTACGAAATACCAATGTGAGAAATAACGGTGATGATGGTCTTGCAGTATGGCCGAGTAATACCAATGGTGCGCCCGATGGTGTAAACAATACCTTCTCGTATAACACCATCGAGAATAACTGGCGTGCAGGAGGTATTGCATTCTTTGGAGGAAGCGGACACAAGGCTGACCACAACATCGTCATCGACTGTGTCGGTGGTTCCGGCATCAGAATGAACACAACGTTTCCTGGGGCCCATTTCCAGAACAATACCGGCATTGTGTTTTCGGATACTACCATAATAAACTGCGGTACCAGTCAAGACCTTTATAATGGTGAACGCGGTGCAATCGATCTGGAAGCTTCCAGTGACAGTATCAAGAACGTAACGTTTACCAATATCGATATCATCAATACGCAGCGCGATGCTATCCAATTTGGATACGGTGGTGGATTCACAAATATCGTGTTTAACAACATCACCATTAATGGCACCGGTCTTGATGGGATAACAACCTCGCGGTTCTCAGGACCACACAAGGGTTCGGCTATCTACACCTATACTGGTAATGGCTCCGCAACTTTTAACACTTTGACGCTCAGTAATATCGCTAACCCTAATACGAACTACATCCAGCCTGGTTTTAATCTGATAATCAATTAAGCATTCGTGTTAAGATGCTGGGAGGAGTTCTTAAAAACTCCTCCTCTTTCAGAAATGGTGATACTAATATTCAAAAATAATGAGAAGTCCCCAAGTACATGTCATTCAACGATGACATGCACTTGGGGACATTTTTATCGCAAATATCAGCCGTTCTTTTGGTATTGGGAAGGTGACATGCCAGTCCATTTTTTAAAAGTTTTTGTGAAATGAGATTCATCGAAATAGCCAACCTCACGGGATATCGATTGAATTTTAAGGCTCCCTTCTTTCAGAAGCAGTTTAGCCCGTTCAATGCGGAATTGATGGACATAATCTAAGAAATTGATGCCGAGCTCTTGTTTGAACATGGTGGACAAATAGGTATTGGACACAAACAAGCTTTTGGCTACCGCAGCAAGAGAAATGGTAGAAGAATTATAATTCCTTGATATATATTCTAGCGCTTGTTGGATCTTTCTCCGGTGTGTGCGGTGCGGATTCATGATTTCCACGGTTTGATGAATCACTTTGGATACGAGACCAGACAGCTCTTCCAAGGTTTCAATCCGCGTAACTTGGTTTGCAAGAGCAACAAGCTGATTTTGCCACTCGATACTGGACACGTTCTGCTCCTTAGCAACGTTCATCAGTCTCGCTAACAGAGAGATCGTCTGCAGGTTAATTTCGGAGCGTGAATGCGCAGATTGTACTTGAAAAGAGTCAAACCAGTGTTCGGTATGGCTTAGCGCTTCGGAATACAACCCTTTTTGCAAACAGTCTATAATTGCTGCTTCTAATTTAGTTAACTCTGAGTCAACATCCACGACAGCTTTTTCTATATTCGGTTCGCCCTCGTCATGGAAATAAATGCCGCCGATCCCTTGATAGAATCGTTTCTTTAACGCTTCCGCTGCCTCGCCGTAAGACTCATGAATGCTGTCAATGGACGCTATTTCTCCGCCAACGCCAATGCTGACAGACAGCTTCAGGTACGTTTCAAGATTTTTCTGAAGCTGCTGAAGGTGGTAGATGGTGTCCGATTGCGGCATTCCATCCGCAGAATTGCAGACGACTATAATATCTTCCGACTCCTGTATAATTTCAAGCTTTTTGTCCAAAAAAGGAGACATGGTCTCATGGATGATGTTGGCAGCGGCATAACGGATCAGTTCCAGGTCGGGTCCGTTGTAATTCAAATGATCGAGTGTTTTCAGGTCGAAGTGAACGATAAACACAAATAGCTGATGAGGATCTATCGCCATTTCGAGCGAAGTCATTTGTTCAATGCGGCTGCCGGCTAGTTGATTGGACGCATGCAGCCAACGGCGCAGCAGTTGTTGTTGAAGCATAGGCACATGCTCGCGCCATTGGTACCGGAGACCGTTCATACTGCGCTCCATGGCGATTTTTGTTTTGCGCTCCAACGCAAGCCTGTGGAACAGCTTCATAATGTCCAAAGGCGGGCACGGCTTCATGATATAGTCGACTACGCCAAGCCGAATAGCTCTTTGAGCATACTCGAAATCACTATAACCGGTTATGACCACACAGTTGGTGTCCAAGTTGCGGCAACGCATCTCTTCAATCAGCTCAAGTCCGTCCATGACTGGCATGCGGATATCTGTCAACAACAGATCAGGCACACTGCTTGTCATCATTGCGAGAGCTTCCCGGCCATTGCTCGCTTGCCCGCATATTTCGATATCAATGGAAGCCCAATCAATGATATTTACCAAACCTTCTCTCGTGCTGGCTTCGTCTTCAACGATCAGTAATTTTATCATGATCTTCACCTCTTTACTCTCGGGAATTTAAGCACAACGGTGGTTCCGGAGCCTTCTACGCTATCTATAGCGAGGCTCGCTTGTTCACCGTAAAATAATTTCAATCTATTAATAATGTTATATATAGCAAAGCCTTTTCCGGCCATATTCCGATCTTTCGACTGATCGTCCGCTATGCGAGTCTGAATCTCTTTTAGCTTCAGCTGGCTCATTCCGATACCGTTATCTGTAATTTCAATGGCAATCGCTTCTTCAGCTGCTAATGTGATGATAATTTGGATGAGACCCTCTTCGTTATCCAATGGCTCAATGCCATGAATAATTGAATTCTCAACTAAAGGTTGAAGCAGCAGCTTCGGAATTTCAACAGCTTCAAGTGCTGGATCCATGGATATTTCATAGGTTAGCCGTTCTGTAAATCGCATTTTTTGAAGGAAAAGATAGCTTCTTAACATGTGTACTTCTTCTTGCAAAGGGATAATGTCTTTGCCATTGCTTAGGCTGATCTGAAAAATATTCGACAGGGAATAGATCATTTCAGCGATTTGCGGCTGCTCTTTCTTTTGAGCCAGCCAGGAAATCGTATTTAGCGTGTTATAGAGAAAATGCGGATTAATTTGCGATTGCAGCACTTTCAATTCGGCTTCCCGCTGTTTCAGTTCAAAGGCGAATACGTCGTCAATCAATTCTTTGATCCGATTGACCATCGTATTGTAACCCGCTCCCAGCTGACCGATTTCATCCTTGCCTTTCAATTCCACAAATTGCGAGAAGTCGCCCTTTTGAAATTTCTTCATCGAGAACAGAATCCATCTCAGCGGTTTGGTTATGACGGCAGAAGCCGCCCAGGAAAATAATAAAGTAAGCAGGAACGTAATGCACATGATGAAAAAGGTGGCCCATCTAATAGGGTTTAACTGAGCTAATAGAAAGGAACGAGGCTGAATAACTAGTACCTGCCAACCGGTTAGCTCGGACTCGACATGCGAGAACAGCCACTCCTTCTGATTAATGGATCCATTCAATGCAGCCATATTAGCAGGCTTGCTGTTTACAAAGGGAAGCTCGTAGACAGAATCGCCTATATACTTGCCCTTGCTGTCTGACAGCACAACCCCGTCTTTTGTTGTAATGAGGATTTCGGCGTTGGAATCGGGTGAAGAATAGGTTTTCCTAACATCGCTTTCATCAATGCCGATAATAATAAGTCCTTCCGTGCGAAGCGTCAGATAGTTTTTAAGCGCTTTCGTAAGCAGAAGCTTGTTGTTCTTGTTGCTGCCATAAAATATGCTCTTCGTTTTATTGGGCACTTCTACGCTCCACGAGGCAACGTCCACATCTTGAATGGTTTTCTCATAGTTAAATTTCTGTTTATATTCATCAAAAGAAATAGCGGATGAGAGTCCTTTGTTGTTGATTTCAATCGGCAAAAAATGACTTGAGTATATGGTTAGGAATTGAAAAAAAGGACGCGTCACCATCAAACGGTTAATTGAATTATTGGTATCTGCGCTCAGTTGATTGCCATTGTCTTTCTCGTTATTGAGCAGCGATTGAATTTCAGGTAAGAGGTAGAAATAGTTAGAAATATCAAGGGCGTCCTGCGCTACATAATCCAAATGCGCTATGGTTTCGTGCGCGGAGCTAACCTGCTCCTGGCTCATTTTATTTACGATTTCATTAGATGCCACATTATAGGAATAAACACCTGTAATGCCGATCGTTACTAATAAGAGCGGCGCAAACCAGAGAAGTAGCTTCATGCGAACAGGCATATTATAATAGAAATCCGGAATAAATGCGTTTAATTTCATAACTGCCCGTCCTTTTCGAAGAAGGTTATTCAATTTTACAACATGCCTGCTTATTAAACTACTTAAAAAATATACAAACGAACCTGAATAATGCTATCTAACAATGTATAAAAGAGCGGATTACAATGAATCTTAAGCTTAGTAATAGCTAATACGAAACATAAAGGGTGGTTTGATTGAACAAAACTAATTGGAGTAAATGGACAGCTGGTTTAGCTGTGTTAAGTACGGTCGCGATGTTAACAGCATGCAGCAACAACGCAGCGCCGCAAGCGTCTGCTGGCAGCTCACCTGCAGCTACTGCTGCTCCGGCGGCAGAACCGGTAACATTGACTTTTTTCACTAACAATTCAGATCGTTCTGCAGGGCAAGGCAAGATGGAGCAAGAATTAATAGACGCCTATACCAAAGAGCATACCAACATAAAGATTAAGGTAGAGACGCTTTCACCGGATCCTCAATTCCAAGATAAGATCAAGGTTTATAATTCAACCGGGGACCTGCCGGATATTATCAATTCTTGGGGCAATGCAAATTTCTTGTCCCCGCTTGTCAGCAATAACTCTTTAGCTGAAATCAACAAAGCCGATTTGGCCAGCGCTGGCTTCATACCAGCTGCATTGGATGGATTTTCGATAAACGGCAAGCTCTATGGCATCCCGAAAAACTCCGATTTCTGGGTACTTTATTATAACAAGAAAATCTTTACGGACAATGGGCTGCAGCCTCCTAAGACGGAAGCGGAATTAATTGAAGTAGTAGGGAAATTAAAGGCGAAGAAGATCCTGCCAATCGCAATGGACGGCAAAGATGCTTGGACCTCCGGGATCTGGTTTGACACGTTGGTGCAAAGGGCCTCAGGAACATGGGATACATCCAAAAAAGCTATGGATCGCAGCGGTTCATTTAAAGACCCGGCAGTAATAGCTGCGGCAACGTCGATTCAAAAGTGGGTAAAAGCAGGGGCCTTCGGCGAAGGATTCTTAAATCAGGATTACGACACAGCCAAAAACCTGTTCGGTCAAGGCAAAGCGGCCATGTACATGATGGGCGAATGGGAAATGGGCGTTGCTGTAGACAAGAATTTCCCGGATGAAGTACGCAGCAATATCGGTGCCATCCCTATTCCGACAATAGAGGGCGGCAAAGGTACAACGGATGATTTGACAGGGTGGTTCGGCGGTGGCTACTCGATTTCTGATAAATCCAAGCACAAAAAGGAAGCACTTGATTTCTTGATTTGGGCTTTCCGTCCGGATGGCTGGGCTAAGGGCGTATGGCAAGGCGGAATAACCTTCCCGGCTCAGAAATACGATCAATTTTTAACAGGCAAAGAAAATATCGTGCAAAAAGATTTATCGACTATTTTTAACACAGCCAAAACGTACAGCGGAACGGTGAACCAAGATAAATTCACTTCCTCCACGCAAAAAGCGTACTATGATCTTCTTCAGAAGCTAGAGGGTTTGAAGGTTACACCGGAAGCATTTGCGAATGCAATCGATAGCGAAGCAGATAAATCATCTAAAGAGAAAAAATAAATAAATATATCAAGGGGGCAGGATGAAAAGTCCTGCCCATCTTGTACAGATAGGAATGAAACCGATGCATAAACTGCTAAGCGATAAAAAAACCATCCTATTATTAGTTGCTCCTGGCTTATTACTTTGTGCGGTTATGGTCTTTGTCCCGATTTTCGTCAGTTTTTATTACAGCATAACCAATTGGGACGGCGTATCGCAGTATCAATTCGTCGGCTTGTCCAATTTTACAGACATTTTGGTCCATGACCCCGTATTTTGGAAGTCCTTATTAAATGCACTTTTATTAGGTGCCTTTTTAATCTTATTGCAGCATCCTGCAGCGATTCTGATTGCCATGCTGGTGCAGTATACGGGCAGGTGGGATAAACTGCTGCGCATCGTTATTTTTATTCCGTCCATTATCTCATCTTTCATCACCACTAAACTCTGGGTTAGCATATTCAATACGCAATTCGGACTTCTCAATCATATGATTGAAATGATCGGGCTATCCTCATGGAAACAAGATTGGCTCGGAGATTCGAAGCTTGCTATTATGTGCATAATTTTTGTATGCGCATGGCAAGGATTCGGATACGCCTTCTTACTATATTATGCTGGAATCAAAGGAATCCCTAAAGAGCTGCACGAGGCTGCCATGATTGACGGAGCAACGAACATGCAGGTGAATTGGAAAATAGTGCTTCCGCTGCTTTCGCCGGTCTTGCGTATTAATCTGGTGCTTGCGGTAGTAGCTTCCTTCAAACAATTCGATACGGTATTTCTAATGACTGGCGGTGGTCCTGCGAATGCAACGCAATTCTTATCCACGTACTTGTATTCCAAAACATTCCGTGAAGGACTTTACGGTTACGGGAATGCAATATCGATTCTTTTATTAATCATCTGTTTGCTGGTAACCCTTGGTATGGATAAGTTACTTAACCGTGAAGTAGGTGAGTTCTAATGAGACGGATACTTCTTGTTGTCTTTATGGTTGTTCTCGTTATTGCGGACCTGTTTCCGTTAATCTGGCTATTCGATTTCTCGCTTGTAAAGAGCGGCGATTTCTTTGGCGACAAAATCTTAATTTGGCCGAATCCGCCTATGTGGAAAAACTATGCCGATGCTTTTGTGAATGCGCATATTCCATTATTGTTTTTTAACAGCTTGTTGATTGCGGCGATTTCGATCGTCTTTATTGTGATATTGTCCATCACGCTCGGATACGGCTTTACACGTATGGTATGGAGGTTTAAAAAGCCTTTTTATGCTATGATTATGATGGCGATGATTATTCCGATCTACGCTACGCTCATTCCGAACTTTATCATATTCAAAGGGCTGGGCATTTTGAACACTTACGCTGCATTATTATTGCCTTATATTGCTTTTTCACTGCCAATCTCGATGTTTATTATTTCTGGCTTCCTCCAGACGGTTCCTAAGGCTATAGAAGAGGCGGCTATCATGGATGGGTTAGGTATTATCGGAATGGTATTCCGTATTATAGTTCCGATCTTGAAGCCAGCTGTGGCGACGGTTGCCGTTCTATCTTTTTTATCCTGCTGGAATGAATTCATCATGGCTGTCACGTTCATTGATACAGATCAATTAAGAACACTGCCTTTTGCTGTGGTATATTTTATGGGACAATATTCATCCAACTATGGTGCGCAATTCGCCGTCTTGGCTATCATTGCAATTCCATCCATACTCATTTATTTGGTGTTTACAGATCAGATAACGAGAGGTGTAACGGCGGGAGCTGTCAAAGGATAACTGAAAGATGAACTTTGAAGCTTGTATGTATGCAAAAGGAGTGTAAGGCGAGCATGAACAAAAGGGTAGCGGTTGTGTTAGGTTTGGCTATAGGGCTAGGGATTACTGGCTGTGATGATTCGGCGTCTAACGCAGTTCCGGCACCGGAGCAAACGCAGCAGGCACTATCCTCCCAAAGCAATGAACCGATCACCTTAACCTTTTTCACGAACAATTCCGATCGTTCTGTCGGCATGGGCAAAATCGAACAAATGCTGATCGATGAATATATGAACCTGCATCCCAATATTCAGATCAAGGTAGAGACATTATCTCCTGATCCCCAGTATCAAGACAAAATTAAAATTTATAACGCAACCAATACGCTGCCAGATATTATTGCGGCTTGGGGAAATTCAAGCTTTCTGACACCGCTTATCAACAATAATGCGTTAGCTTCAATTGATGAAGCTGAATTGGCGGATGCTCATTTCAAAGCGTCAGCCCTAGACGGGTTTAGATTTAATGGAAAGCTGTATGGTATACCGAAAAACTCTGATTTTTGGACGCTCTATTATAATAAGCAAATCTTTGACGATAATGGATTGAAGCCGCCGGCAACCGAAGCTGAGCTTCTTCAGATTATCGCGAAGCTTAGAGAGAAAAAATTGATTCCAATCGCAATGGACGGACGGGACGACTGGCCAAATGGCATATGGTTCGAGACGATGATCGCCCGAATCTCAGGTACTTGGTCAACCACCCACAATGCGATGAGCCGCAGCGGTTCTTTTAAGGATCCAGCGGTCGTTACAGCTGCAGCATCGATCCAGAAATGGATAAAGGCCGGTGCGTTCGGGGACGGATTCCTCAATCAGGATTACGCGGCCGCTAGAAATCTATTTGGACAAGGCAAGGCTGCCATGTACATGATGGGGCAGTGGGAGATGGGCATAACAGACGACCCTAATTTCTCGCAGGACGTGAGAAGCCATATTCGCGCGATCTCTTTTCCGGCCTTGGATAATGGTAAAGGCAGCACCTCGGATCTCACTGCATGGTACGGAGGCGGCGTTGCCATATCGCAAAAGTCCAAGCATAAGAAAGAAGCGATGGATTTCCTGAAATGGGCGTTCCGGCCAGAAGGATGGGCTAAAGACGTCTGGCAGAGCGGCACAGCGTTCCCAACCCAGAACTATGAACAATTCATTACTGGTAAGGAAAGTGATTTGCAAAAGGATTTGAATACGATATTTAGCAATGCCAAGTCGTTCAGCGGAACGTTAGCCCAGGACAAATTCACGCCGGACACCTTAAAAACGTATTATGACTCCATTCAAAATTTAGAAAGATTTAAGATGACCCCGCAGGAGCTTGCACAAACAATCGACGAAGCGGCGGATAAGTCATTAAGACTAATTTCAAAGTAATCATGAAAGCACAGTCTGCCCCTTTAAATCTGAAAAGAGATGAAGGGGCAGTAATTTTGAAAAAACAGTGTATCAACACGGATGAAGAATAACAAAAAATAACAAAAAGTGTGTTGTTAAAATGGAAATAAGATGATAAAATAAATCTTATTAAGAGGGAAAACGTTTTCCTAACATTAAGTATGATTTTAGGTAACTTGTCGGTAATAAACGTCCATTTTTGTAAAATACAGCGCTTACATGTCGAATAATCAAGATATTTAGGAAAACGTATACATAAGGCGGTGTAAACCCCGTGACCGTAACAATTAAAGATATTGCCAAAATAGCAGGGGTATCCATCGCGACTGTATCCCGCGTCATTAATAGTACCAAGCCTGTGAATGATGAAACTCGCAAGCGCGTATTGGCTGCTATGGAGGAAAATAACTTTCGTCTAAATGCAATGGCAAGAAGTCTGGTTAAGAAAGAATCAGGATTGGTTGGCATTGTCATTCCTGAGTTTAAGAATACAGTATTCGATGCTCTTATAGATGGTATTTCAAAGACTGCAAAGTTCTACAACTATGATATATTGCTCTGCTTAACTCAAGGGGAATTGGAAAACGAAATTCACTATCTCAACTTGCTGCGTGAAAAACAAGTGGATGGCATTATCTTATCCAGTACATCTTTAAAAGAAGAGCATATTGCGATTATTGAGCGCCCTCTTATTCCTTGTATTCTGGTAGGTCAAACTTCGCATATTCCTTTTATACCTTCCGTGCATTTGGACAATTTCAGCGCTTCCTATGAAGCGGTGACGACCCTTATTCGAAGAGGCCATCGAAAAATTTGGATGATTCGAGGACCTTTGGGCGATAAAGCGGCAGGTGAAGACCGTTTGAAAGGTTATGAGGCTGCACTTTCGGATGCAGGCATTCAACTTCAGCCGAGCTGGATAACCGCAAGCGGATTTTCAGTGCAAGACGGCTATGAAGCCATGCGTTCGATGCTAGGCTCGGGAGAGATACCGTCAGCATTGTTCGCGGCAGCCGATCGCATAGCGATAGGCGCGATGAACTATTTGCTGGAGCAAGGGTACAGCATTCCGGAAGATGTTTCCATCATGGGCTTTGATGATATTGATATGTCATCGGTTGTACGGCCGAAGCTGTCAACCGTTCATTATTCTTCCTACGAAATTGGAGTTACAGCTACCAGAGGCCTAATGAAACTGATTCGGGGCGAAGGCGTTCATACTCAGCATAGTGTAGTCCCGCATCAAGTGATTCTTCGCGAAAGTATTTGAGCGAACGGACTTTAGCAATTCCGGCTTTTTTTGATACAACTGCCGCAAGAAATTACGGCTTGTATATATATTCATTATTCTATAGGAGGGTTTTAACATGGCATTGAAAAAATCAGCAGTAATTTTGACAGCGCTTACAATTGTATTCTCTCTGACAGCTTGCGGTAGTGGCGGGAACAGCTCCAGTCCGGCACCGACTAAAGCCGTCAATACACCTGCACAGACGGACGCTGGCAGCAACCAGAATTTGCCAGTGGAAATCACATTTGCTCGCGGTAAAGACGTTACCGGGGCTACGACTCAGATGGTGAAAGATTTTGAAGCCAAACATTCCAATATCAAAGTGAAATTCCGCGAGATGCCTGCCGATTCAGGCCAATCACATGATCAGTATGTAACCATGTTTAATGCTGCATCCTCTGATGTGGACGTATTCGATATCGATGTTATCTGGCCGGCTGAATTTGCGCAAGCTGGCTATCTGGAATCCCTCGATAATTTTATTAAAGCTGATAACATTAATTTGAAAGATTACATCCAGGGAGCAGTAGAAGCAGCTAGTTTTAATGGCAAACAATGGGCTATGCCTCGGTTTATCGACACGGGTCTCCTATTCTACAGAAAAGATATCGTGACAAAAGCGCCGGCAACATGGGAAGAACTGATTGCCGCCGCAAAAGCGGATAAAGGTAAGAATGGAACTAAATACGGTTATTTAATGCAAGCGAAGCAGTACGAAGGACTTGTATGTAATGCCGTCGAATTTATTGCCGCTTACGGCGGTAAAGTTGTTGACGACAAGGGTAACATTACTATCAATAGCCCGCAAACCGTTAAAGGTCTTGAAGTGATGAAGCAAGTCGTAGGCTCGGATTTCGTGCCTTCTAACATCACGACTTATACGGAACTTGAGTCTCATACCGGCTTTATCAACGGAGAATCTGCATTTATCCGTAACTGGCCTTATCAATACGCTCTAGCTCAGGACAAATCGCAATCTAAAATTGTTGATAAAATCGGCGTAGCGCCGCTGCCTAAAGGAGATGTTCGCTCCGCAGCTGCACTAGGCGGATGGATGACTGCCATCAATAAGAACTCAAAGCATAAAAAAGAAGCATGGGAATTCCTGAAATATATGACGGGTGCAGATGGTGAGAAAACGGCTGCTATCATCGGTGGTTCCAGCCCGACCTTACTCGCTCTCTATAACGATAGCGAATTGAAAGCAAAAAATCCGATATACGCCGATCCAGGCTTCGTAGCCGGAATTTCGGCAGCAGTTTCCCGTCCGGTTTCCCCTGTATATCCTAAGCTATCCGATATCATGCAGACAGAAATTTCCAAATTCCTGGCGGGCCAAGAAACTGCTCAAGTCGCCGTGAAAAATATGGATGATAAAATGAAAGCGGTAGTAAAGTAAAAAAAAGTAACAGGAGCCATTAAGCGATGTCTTGATGGCTCCTCCATTATTTCATTTGCATGAAAGGGAGGGAGTAATTTGAAATTGGTTGCCGCTACCAGCAAACCAGAGAGAATTAGACGGAGCTTAACCGAGAAACAAGTTGGTTATTTGATGATATTGCCTGCGCTTGCTGTTATTTTAATCATCGCCATTTGGCCTGTTATTCAATCATTTTACCTTAGTACCTTTGACTTGCGGTTAAATGACCCGACGAAAAGGGAAGCTTTCGTTTCTTATACCATGAATGTCGATACCTATTCAGACAACTTCGAGAGTATGATCCATACTTTCGACTATGAAATAAATAAAGCGGACGAACCTGTTAAAACAGAGCTGCAAAAATACGAAGATATCCTGCAGCAAATGCACCATTTATTAAAAGAAAATAAAAATTTCGCCACTGTTTACGATCAGTTAAACAAACTGCGCGCCGATTTAGTCCCTATTCCAAAATCGCTTCAATATTTGAACATGAACAGAGAAAACGGACAACAATTAATTGATAATTACAGCAAAATCAATGATGGTCTTACGGAGCTGCAAAACAAGGAATTATTGCAAAAACCTAAGGACATCATCGGTGCTTTCCATATGGTTAATGGTTCAATTATAAAGCCGAACTTTATTGGATTTGAAAATTTTAAACACTTTTTGCAAGACAAAAGAATGTGGAATTCTTTATGGAATACTACAACGTTTACTGTGATTTCCGTTATGACGGAGTTTGTCCTTGGTTTAGGCATTGCGCTGCTAATTAATAAAAACTTTAAAGGAAGAGGGCTCGTACGTGCTTCCGTGCTTGTGCCATGGGCTATTCCAACCGTTATTTCAGCAAAAATGTGGCTTTTCATGTATAACGGGGAATATGGTATTCTCGCAAAATTTTTTCAATGGATCGGTCTTCTCTCGGACAGCGGACAGCTATTAACGGAGAAATACTGGCAAATGTTCGCGGTTATTTTTGCAGATGTATGGAAAACTACGCCGTTTGTGGCGCTGCTGCTGTTAGCGGGTCTTCAAACCATTCCTGCAACCTTATACGAAGCGGCAAGAGTCGACGGAGCTACCAAATGGCAGCAGTTTATCAAAATTACAATGCCGATGCTAAAAAGCACGATTCTGGTGGCTCTATTGTTTCGTACGCTTGATGCATTCCGCGTATTTGATCTTATTTACGTGCTGCTTGGCCGTTCGCAAAGCTCGGAGGTCATATCTACCTATGCCTATCAGACGATGTTTGCACAGACTGAATTTGGTGCAGGATCAGCATTGGCGGTAATCGTATTCCTCTGCGTAGCCTTGATTAGCATTGTATTTATTCGTTTGCTCGGTGCCGATCTTTTGGATGATAAAAGTTAAAGGGGGAGGGAGCATATGGAGAAAAAAGCAGGACCCTTGTTTTATGTATTTTTGGCGATTTTCGTATTTGTGATCATGTTTCCATTCCTATGGATTGTCTTGACTTCTATTAAGCCGCCTGATGAATTATTTGGAGATAAGGCTTTTATTCCTTGGACTGCACATCCGTCTTTAAATAACTACGTGAGAGTATTCCAGCTTCAGCCTTTTGCGAAATTTATTTCGAACAGCGGAATTACCGCGACCTTAACAACCTTGTATTCATTGATTATTGCGTCTTTTGCAGCTTATGCAGTAGCTAGGCTTAAATTCCGCGGAAAAAGTGTGTTTCTTGGATTGGTATTGGCCGTCTCCATGTTTCCGCAGATCGCCACGCTTTCACCGATCTATTTGTTTATGACCAAAACGGGGCTTACCAATAGTTACCATGGACTTATTATTCCGTATACGACGTTTGCTCTGCCATTGGCAGTCTGGAACTTGACTACATTTTTTAAAAAAATCCCGTTTGAGTTGGAAGAGGCGGCTCGAATAGATGGAGCGTCTTTTCTTCAATCGTTTGCTAAAATCATTTTTCCATTGACGCTGCCTGGCTTATTTACTACAGCAATATTAGTATTTATAGCATCTTGGAATGAATTTTTATTCTCGCTGACATTGAATACGGACGTAGCCTGGAAAACAATTCCGGTAGGGATTGCGCTTTTTGACGGGCAGTATACAGTGCCATGGGGTGAAATAACCGCTGCATCTGTGGTAGTTACAATCCCAATCGTACTGCTCGTTCTCATTTTCCAAAAAAGGATCGTGTCAGGACTAACCTCCGGCGCGGTGAAGGAATAAGATACCCTGCTGATTGTTAACTGATCATTACATAGGTAAGGAGATTTGTTTGTGAAAAAAACATGTCTATTATTGTAAATAATCGCCTAAAGTCATTTATTTAAATCTATAACGGAGCTTCGCTATATTGCGGGCTCTGTTTCCTGTTTCATCCTATATAACGATATGGTCCATACGTATCAATCTGAAGCAAAGGACAGAACGAATGAACACTCGTCTGTCCTTTTTATATCTATCGATTCGTAATAATTCACCTATTTACCATAACAATAATCATCGTATTATTTGCTGTAAATCTTATGATGGAAGTAGCAGTATGCGCTTACATTTTTCATGCTCAAAAAGCTGCTGCCCGTTCTTGAAGGGGGGTGACAGGTTATTTGGAAATGGTGTTAAAGAGCGGAGGTGAGAAGGCGTTCAATTGAGATTTTAAAACATGAATAAACGTTTAAACATGTTAGGAATCCAAAAAAGGAGGTTATTTTATGTTCAAGCAGTACAATGCCTTGAGGAAATCGAACGCATTTATTTTACTGATGATCCTGTCATTAATTGTAACGCAATTCACTTTGTTCAATACTCCGGTGAAAGCCGCGACGAATTTAGCCGCAGGCAAACCGGCAACGACTAGCGGCTACACACAAACCTACGTTCCGGGCAATGTGACGGACAGCAATCAGGCGACTTACTGGGAGAGCACGAACAATCTATTCCCGCAATGGATTCGCGTCGATTTGGGCGCCGTCAGTTCGGTGAACCAAGTCGTTTTGAAGCTCCCTACCGGCTGGGGGGCACGTACGCAAACTTTGTCCGTTCTTGGAAGCTCCGACGATGTGAACTATACAACGATCCAAGCTTCGCAAACGTACTCGTTTGATCCGAATACGGCCAATACAGTAACGATCAATTTCACAAGCTCCAATGCGCGCTATGTGAAGTTGAACATTACGGCAAATTCCGTTTGGTCTGCAGGGCAACTATCAGAGTTTGAAGTGTATGGCTCTGTAGCGCCTCCGCCACCGGGAACATATGAAGCGGAATCCGCAGCATTGTCCGGCGGAGCCAAAGTGAATACCGATCATACAGGTTACACAGGAACGGGATTTGTAGACGGCTATGTGACACAAGGAGCTACAACTCAATTCACATTTAATGCTGCCACAGCAGGGAACTATAATGTAACTTTGAGATACGCCAATGCCAGCGGCGGCACAAAAACTGTAAGCATCTATGTCAACGGAACCAAGATCAAGCAAACCTCATTGCCTAATTTGGCGAATTGGGATACTTGGTCAACCGTGACGGAGACTCTTGTTTTAAATGCAGGAAACAATACAATTACTTACAAATATGATCCAACCGATTCAGGCAACATCAATTTGGACAATATCAATGTCGTTAGTACCGGATCGACGCCAACTCCGACACCGACACCGACACCAACACCAACACCGACACCGACACCAACACCAACACCAACACCAACACCAACACCGACACCAACACCAACACCAACACCGACACCGACACCGACACCAACACCACCGCCCGGTTCGAATTTGGCACTCAACAAACCGATCTCGGAATCATCCCACATTCAATCGTTTGTGGCAACGAATGCGAATGATGGCAGCGTGACCACGTACTGGGAAGGCAATGCCAACTCTTATCCGAATACCTTATCGGTAAGCCTTGGCGCCAATGCCAATATCACATCGATTGTGTTGAAATTGGATCCAAGCAGTGCTTGGGGAACGCGCACGCAGACCATTCAGGTGCTAGGCCATGATCAATATTCTTCCACCTTCACAAACCTGGTATCTGCGGCCGTATATACGTTCAACCCTGCTTCTGGCAACACAGTGACTATACCTGTCACAGCTACAGTAAGTGACATCCAACTCAATATTACAACAAACTCAGGCGCAACCGGCGGGCAGGTCGCCGAATTCCAAGTGTTTGGATCACCGGCTCCTAACCCTGATCTGCTGATTAATAGCTTGAGCTGGTCCCCTGCCTCTCCGATTGAAACGGATGCCATTACACTGACTTCCACCGTGAAAAACAATGGAACTGCGGCTTCCGGCGCAGCAAATGTAAACTTCTATCTGGGCACCACTCTAGTAGGTACAGGCAATGTAGGTGCGCTGGCAGCTGGCGCCTCAGCGAACGTTTCCGTTAATATCGGAGCAAAGAATGCTGCAAGCTATTCGGTAACCGCAAAGGTTGATGAATCCAATGCAGTGATTGAACTAGATGAAAGCAACAACAGTTACACGAGCAGCACAAACTTGGTCGTAAATCAAGTCGCGAGCTCCGACCTTATCGCATCCGCCGTTAGCTGGGCGCCGAGCAATCCATCGGCCGGCAACGCGGTCGGCTTCTCGGTCATCTTGAAAAACCAAGGTACGATCGCTTCTGCTTCCGGTGCGCACAACGTCACGTTAGTGCTCAAAGACGCGACGACGAACTCGACGATTACGACGCTTTCCGGCTCGTACAGCGGCGTAATCGCTAGCGGCGCATCGACCAGCCCGATCAACCTCGGCAACTGGACCGCAGTGAACGGCAGTTACACGACGACGACTACGGTCGCTGTCGATGCTAACGAGCTTGCCGTAAAACAAGGCAACAACGTTTCCTCGCAATCGCTCTATATCGGTCGCGGCGCTAACATGCCATTCAATGTCATTGAAGCTGAAGCGGCTGGTAATGCGACGAACGGTTCCAAATTAGCTCCGAACTTCACTCCTGGCGATTTTGCCGGTGAAGCTTCCGGACGTTCTGCCGTATATCTCAATGCGACAGGCAAATATGTAGAGTTTACGCTGTCTTCACCAGCGAACGCTTTCGTCCTTCGTAACGCAGTAGCGGAAAATACGAACGGCACGGTAAGCATCTATGCCGATGGCGTAAGCAAAGGCAAATTCAATGTTACGTCCAAGTTCTCTTACCTGTATGCAACACCAACGACGCTTGGACGTCTCGGTTATGACAACTCCGGTACGAAAGCTTACTGGCTCTATGAGGATGCTCAGTTGATGCTAAACCAAGTGTATCCAGCTGGAACGAAAATCAGAATTCAACTCGATTCCGGAGACGTATCTTGGATCTATCTGGACTTGCTCGAGACGGAAAACGTCGCACCAGCAGCTTCCAACCCTGATCCAGCCAAATACGTTCAGGTTTCGGCTAGCAAGTCGATCGATCAAGCACTTACTGAGTTTAGACAAGATACGACTAAAAAAGGTATCTTTATCCCTGCAGGTACGTGGGCGATCAATAACAAAATTACGATCTACGGTCGCGCAACCGAGATCGTCGGCGCTGGTCCATGGTATACGAAGTTGACGGCTCCGCAAGACCAATCCAATACGGACGTCGGTTTCAGCATCTCTTCGACCGCCAATGGTTCGACGATCAGAGACTTGTCCGCATGGGGCAATTATCAGTACCGTGTAGACGGACCTGGTAAATTCCTTGATGGCAACAGTATGCAAAATGTTACGATCCAAAACATCTGGGCGGAGCACTTCATCTGCTTGTATTGGGGTGTTGGCGCTTCGAACAATACGTTCAAAAACAACCGGATCAAAAACACGTTTGCAGACGGCATCAACATGACGAACGGTTCCAACAATAACATTATCGACAACAACTATGCGCGTGCAACCGGTGATGATTCCTTCGCCGAGTTCAGCGCCGTAGATGCGGGCGGTTCCTACAACGTAGGCAACCAGTTCACCAACGATACGGCAGTTTGCGTAAGACGTGCAGCTGCATTCGCAGCCTACGGCGGTTCGGGCAACAACTTCCAGAACCTCTACGCAGCAGATACATTAACGTATCCTGGACTTACCATCAGCAGCTTGAGCTTCGGTTACAACACAGTCGGCTTCGGTGACGTCGATACGGTATTCGACGGCATCACGTTAGACCGTACGGGCGGCGATTTCTGGACGAGCGTCGGAGCGGATGACAAAATCAACGATTACCAAAATTTCGGTGCCATTTGGATTTATGATGGTGACAGAGTGCTCAAAAACATCCTCGTTAAAAACGTGGATATCAACGACTCAGTGTACTTCGGCTTGATGTTCCAAACGAAATCGCCGGAGAATCTGGCAATGTCTAACATGCGTTTCCAGAACATCAACATCAACAACCCGGCTCGATACGGAATCAAACTTGTAGCTAGTGCGGAGTCAGGTCAAGGTCCAGTCGTAGGTGCCGCAAGCTTTACGAACGTGAAAGTTAACAACCCTGGCGTTCTAGCGATCTATGGCGAATCCAAAAGCCCGAACTTTATCATTACAAGAGTTTCGGGTAACAACTGGTAAAAAAGAGTAGTTCGAGTAAGTGACGTGGACATTATTGATCCTACTTACTCAGGGATCATGTTCCAATCGAATTATTCCTGGGGCACTGCTCAAAATCCAATTAAGGACATCATTTGCACAAACATCACGATCTCAGGCGCTCAGAAGAGCGGTGACGCTTTACGGCCATCCTAAAACGGATTACTTTTTATCCTAATCCGCGGCCATTGGGGTATTAAAAACTAACATAAAGAAGATTTAACACCATACGAAGATTGAATAAAGGAGCATGCTGCGGCATGCTCCTTTGTCATTTCATTTTAACAATTAAATTACGCGTTTTCCGGAAAGAAACCGGCCTCGCCAGTAGGTATCGAAATTGCTGATCGTTACACCTGGTTTGCCATACGTTTGAATGATTTTGCCATTGCCCATATACATGCCCACATGGCCGACAATACGGTTGCTTGAGTATCGACCTGGCGTATAGAAAAACATCAGATCGCCAGGCTGAAGTTCATTGATAGAAACGGTTTTTCCAACCATCGACTGCGACCTAGAAGATCTTGGTATTTTAATGCCGAAATTCCCGAAAACATACTGCATGAAAGAAGAACAATCGAATCTTTTAGTGCTATTGTAAGGTCCGGCACTGAACTGGTACGGGGTGCCGAGATATTGCTTGGCAAAATTAATGATATCTTGTGTATTTACATTTTTGGATGCGGCAAGACCTTTTATAAGCCCATCGGAGCTAATCTGCTGCGCAGGAAGTTCGCTGGATCGCTTCACTTTCAATTCGTCATCAATAGGAGTAATGACAATTCTGGAGTTAGCTCCATCCCATACCCAGTGTACTCCAGTACCCCACAATTGACTTAGAGACTGTGTCGTAATATATGGCTTGCTTCCAATTAATTTGGGTGCTTGCGGAAGCTGAACCTCGGTATCGCCATTACGCGCCAGCGTCGTATTGGTGCTTACCCAAAATACCGGGTCTGTCTGTCCAATGGAATAGACGCCATTCTCCTCATGCACTTGCATGCTTATAGCAGAGGCAGCTTCTTGAAGCGGAATCCATACTAGCCCGCTTTTGTCATTATAGACTGCGACCTTTGAAGCTTGTACTTTGTCTGCAAGCAGGATGTCCGCATTTTGTTGCGATTGCTGCGTGGTTATGTTTTGCGACGGTGTAGGTGTGCTTTTGGTAGAACAACCGCTAAGGATTACAATCATACTCAAACAAATGCTAAGTATCCACCGAATTTGTTTTGTTCTGATGATCATAAATACCTGCCTTTCTAACTTAATTTGCATTTAGTATTTCAGCAGATTTGGCAGTTCATTCATATTTCATGAAATATTTAATAAGGTAGGGTAGAACGAACATGAAAGAGGGCTCTCCTATCCATGAAAAAACAATCGCATGTGGCACAATCCTATCGATACGCTAACTTGAAGTATCAATTTTCGATTACTTTCCCGCAATGGTGGCGTCGGTATATCTTTCCTGCACGTCCTGCTTTTCAGAATAACGAGGTATTCATCAAGTTTATGTTTCGCTATGCCGGCAAGATCTACGACCCGATATTTACGATCATCGTATCTCCATTCGGTAAAAAGGAGTGGCAAAGCCGTTATGATGAGTCACCATTACTATTTATTGGAGAGTTCCAAAGGCATTCATACGGCTACGTTCTCCCCGGGGAACTGCCGGACGCATTCCTCAAACCGGATAAATCTGATTACGATTTCAAGAGGTTCGGCATGCAAATTCGTCGCAACAAGAAGATGGTGAATTCGGTTCCTGTTTTGATAAAATCGTTTAGGTTTATCAGGTGAGCGCTGAGAAGTTCGTAATATAACACCTAAAATGCTTAAGAATGATCATTTGAAATAACGAAACGCCCTCCTATAATAACACTAACGTATCTTGACTATCGGGATTCATGATGGTTACTAGGAGGCTTATAATGTTTGCGAAACGTCCATACTCAAGAAAGATGTTGATTTTGTTTACTATTTGTTTTCTGTTTATCGTCTTATTTGCAATGAAAGTATTATTTTTTACTTCCAAGGGTTCCGTTGAGACTAGAGCAGCAACAAATAAAGGCGTTACGGTTAGCACTGCTATGCCAACCCCAACGCTAGTTCTAACAGTCCCAACCCCAACGTCGACACCGATGCCGCCGCCTGCTTTTACCAGCCGCGGCGCGAGTATGCCTTATACCATGTACGAAGCTGAGGATGGCACGATTGGCGGCGGTGCTGCGATAATAGGACCGAACAGAATAGTCGGCGACTTAGCCGGCGAGGCTTCAGGCAGAAAGGCGGTAACGCTGAATCAAACCGGCAGTCATGTTAAGTTTAAGACAAAAGCTTCTACCAACACGATTGTCATTCGTTTCTCGATTCCTGATGCGACTGAGGGTTATGTCGGCATCACCGATACGCTCAATATATATGTCAATGATGTATTCACGAAGGCAATCACGCTTACCTCTAAATATTCTTGGCTGTACGGCTCAGAAAGAGCGCCTAGCAATATCCAAGGCGAAGGATCGCCAAGACATATATATGACGAAGCTAATCTGATGTTCGACACAACGATCCCGGCGGGAAGTACGATCAAGCTGCAAAAAGATGCAGCCAACAAGACCAAATATGCCATAGATTTTATCAACCTTGAACAAGCGACACCAATCGAAAATCCGAACCCAGCCAAGTATGTAAGCCCGGCCGGTTTTACACAGAAAGATGTTCAAAAAGCGCTTGACCTGGCGTGCACAGACATAACCGGCAACATTGAAGGTGTGTACCTGCCTGCAGGAAGCTACGAGATACACGACAAATTATCAGTATACGGCAAACCAGTCAAAGTAATTGGCGCCGGTCCATGGTTTACACGCTTTGTCGCTCCATCGGATAAGACTGAAACCGATATTGGGTTTTCGGCCAGCAATACGGCTAACGGTTCCACATTTGCCGGCTTCGCTGTCTTTGGTAACTACACCCTGCGTATCGACGGACCCGGCAAGGTCTTTGACTTCTATAATGTATCTAATATAGTGATCGACAATATTTGGGTTGAACACCAAGTTTGTATGTATTGGGGTACGAATACGGACTATATGACAATCAAGAACTCCCGTATCCGCAATATGTTTGCCGACGGCATCAACATGACGAACGGCAGTACTAACAATCTGGTAAGCAACATTGAAGCCCGTGCGACAGGCGATGACAGCTTTGCGTTATTCTCGGCGATCGATGACAAAGGAACGGATGAACGAGATAATCTCTTTGAAAATCTGACGTCTCTCCTTACTTGGCGCGCCGCCGGTATTGCGGTCTACGGCGGTTATGGTAATACATTCAGGAACATTTATGTTGCCGATACGTTAACATATTCCGGCATTACGATCAGTTCCTTGGACTTTGGAATCAAAATGAATGGATTTGGCGCCTTACCGACAACGAACTTCCAGAATATCACGCTTGTCCGAACCGGGGGACACTTCTGGGGTTCCCAGACATTCCCTGCCATTTGGCTTTTCGCGGCTTCCCAGGTATTTCAGGGGATCCGCGTGAATGACGTGGACATCATAGATCCTACTTATCACGGAATCATGTTTCAAACCAACTATATCGATTCTGCGCCTCAACATCCTGTAACGGATACCATCTTTACCAACATCACGATTTCCGGCGCAAAGAAGAGCGGCGATGAATTTGACGCGAAATCCGGGGTTGGAATTTGGGCGAATGAAATGCCCGAGCAAGGCCAAGGACCTGCGGTAGGCTCTGTCACGTTCAACAATTTAAAGTTCATCAACAATGCAATGAACATCAAGAACACAACGGAAACCTTTAAGATCAACATTACTCCGTAATCACTAAAGGCATTTTTCGATGCTATTCTATCTTTTTAATGGCTCTGACATGATATTCCCTACCCGGCATCTCTGTTTCTAGTAATTTTCTTTGACAGTTTGCGAAATTATTTCTAATCTTAAGATTAGAAGGGTTTCAAAAATGAAGGGTAGGGATACGAATTGAGAAGAGCCACGCTGCGCTCAAGACTGATCATGGGATTCGCAATGGTAACCGTACCGCTCGTTATTTTACTAATTTGGAATAACATATATGCGATGCAGGTCGTACATTCACAGGTAGCGCAGTCTAATAAAAACTTATTAACGATGTATGGGAATCAGGTTGATCAAATTCTCGAGGATATCGAGAAATATTTGTATAAAACTGCAAGCCAGGACAATGACTTGATTTCGTTAAGCGGTTACACGGAGGATAACCCTGATACCTACTTTTCCAGATACCACACGTTAGACGGACTCTATGTAAACTCTAATTATTACAAAGATGCAGATGTATTGTTCGCCTATAGCGTCAAACATAATAATTTGCTGTTGGCACCTCAAACCTATCTGAACTATCCAAGAAAGCAGTCGATAAATGAGAGATTGAATGAGCTATTGCTGACTCGCCAGAATGATCCAACCTTATTTACATCTTGGATACTTATTTATCAAGACAATGAATACTCTTTGGTAAGAGTCGTGGATACAGGTTACAACTCTTTTATAGGGGCATGGGTCGACATCAACCGTTTAATGGTACCGCTTAATTTGCTGCATTTGGGTGAAAACGGGCAAGCCATGTTCTTGACAAAAGAAGGGGTTCCTATAACCCCTCTTGATAATCCGCAGATGTCCAAGAGTTTAAGTGCGGTGAATTGGAAAGAAAAGCCCGAATCTGAAGCGAATCCTTACAAAATCATTAGCCTTAAAGAGAATTACTTGTTAGTTGCAGAACCTTCAAGCATTTCCGATATTCAGCTTGCCGTAATGATTCCGGAGAAAAACCTTTTGGAAGGCTTGACCTATTTTCAAAAAATTAACCTCTACGTGCCCTTATCGGCGCTTGTCATCTTAATGTTCTATCTCTTGTTTCTTCAACGCTATATTCTGAAGCCAATCAACAAGCTGATCAAAGGCATGAGACGAATTTACTCAGGAGATTTGTCGGCACGGTTCAAGGATGACAAACTGATGGAATTTAAAGTTATCGGTGATACATTCAACAGCATGGTTTCACAAATCGAAGTATTAAAGATCGATATTTACGAAGAGCAGATTCGCACGCAAAAGGCGGAGTTAAAGCACCTTCAGGCACAAATACATCCCCACTTCTTTATGAATTCGCTCAATATTGTCTTTAATTTGGCACAAACGAGGAACTATGAGTTGATTCAGCAGATGGCGATTCATCTTGTCAAATACTTTCGATTCGCCATTCGCACGCACTTATCTTCCATTACATTAGATGAGGAACTCGAGTATATTCGCAATTACTTGTCCGTGCAAAAAGTCAGATATCCTGAAAATTTAACTTTTGAAATAGATATTGATCCAGAGCTAACATTATGCAGAGTCCCGCCATCAACTATCCTTCCTTTGGTGGAAAATGCGATGATTCATGGATTTTCCGCTCATCTTGAGGAGCAATTCGTTATTCAGATTAGCGTTCGGCAGGATCCGCTATCGGAGTCCTTCCTTCAAATTGAGGTTAGGGATAACGGCAGAGGCATAGTGAGAGAGCAACTGGAAAATCTTCATTCCATAGGCTATTTCAGTGAAAAGGGTAATGATCACGTTGGTCTATGGAATGTGATGCGCAGGTGCAGGTTGTACTATAAAACAGACATAGAAATTCGAATTGATAATGGCGAGGTTAGCGGAGCGTTCGTTACAATGCGTTTGCCGCGCAACGATGTGGATGAGCAAGGGGGTATTTGACACGTATGTACAATGTATTGTTAGTTGATGATGAGATTTTCGCTGTAAAAGGTATCGTGTCTGGCGTTGATTGGGCGGCCTTGGAGATAGGCGAAGTTTATGAAGCATATCATGCCAAGGCAGCTAAGGAAAGGCTGCTGAATACGCCGATCGATGTGATGGTATGCGATATCGAAATGTCGGAAGAGAACGGATTAGAGCTTGTGAATTGGGTCAAAAAGCATCGCCCCGATGTCGTGGCGATTTTTCTTACTTGCCATGCCGACTTCTCATTCGCCCAAAAGGCGGTGCAACTCGGCAGCTATGATTATTTGCTTAAGCCTGTGATGTTCAGCGATCTTGAGCATGTATTGCGGGGAGCGATTGAAAGTATTCAGGAGAAAAGGGAAGCGAAGGAGACGAGCGAACAGCTTCAGAAGTATCATCAGATGTGGCAGAACAAAAGGCCTGCATTAATAGAACGCTTTTGGCAGGATTTATTAAGCGAGAGGCTGCTTCCGAATGAGTCCACCTTTCAAACAGCACACACAGACTATCAACTTCCGATTGCCTCTCATCCCTGCATTCAAATGATTTTGATCAGTGTGGAGCAATGGGAGAAGCCTTTTAGCGCACGGGATGAAGAAATTATGGGTTTTGCATTGCGGAATGCGGCAGAGGAAATTATCATCGGAAGCAAACAGGGGCATGTTGTAGAAGACCATAGGGGGAACATGGTTGTTCTCATATATAGGAACGATACCGATCAGAGTAATGAAACCGAGCTGCAGGCCTTATGCCAAGACTATCTTATTGCATGTAATCAATATTTCTATTGCCGGCTGTCCTGTTATATAGGTGAAACGGTGTCTATAGTTCAGATCATGAAGTCTTATCACGAAATATTGGATTGGGAATACAGAAACGTTCTGCAAGCTAACAGCGTTTTGTTTTTCCGGGATTTCAACAAGAGAGACAAGAAAGGCATGAATCCGATATCCTTAATGGATTGGACCGAATTGTTTGAACAAGGGGATCAAGAACAGTTTGATAAAATCGTAGACGAAACGCTGGATTCGTTAATTGAACAGCAAGCATCTATCGAAACGCTGGAAGCCTTTTACCATAGTTTTCTGCAGGTCATCTATTACGTGCTGCACCGTAAGGGCATTCACGCACAAATGCTCTATAAAGACGGCACGTTATCCGAATTGTCCGCAGTGACCAAGTCATTGTCGGAGCTTCGAAGATGGATGAAGGGAATGATTGCGACTGTAATTGGTTTGCTATCTGCTAAGAGGCCTTCCAACTCTATAGTGCAAAGACTCCAGGAATATATCGCCAATCATCTGCATGAGGATTTCTCCAGGGAGGATCTTGCGTCATACGTATTCTTGAATGAAGCTTATATTTCGCGCTTATTCCGCAAAGAGACAGGATTATCCCTTTCCGATTATATTTTGCAAGAACGAATGAAAAAGGCAGCTGAATTATTGAAAGGAACAAACGAAGCGGTCAGCCAAGTCGCCATCAATCTGGGGTTCGGAAACTTCTCATATTTCGCGAGAATGTTTAAGCGGGTTTATGGCGTAACGCCGCATGAATTCAGGAAGAAATAAAATACAATAAAAATGACAAGTCAATTGAAACAAAATTGGCTTGTCATTTTTCATTTTAGAAAGCAGAATCCAATCTCCCATCATAATGGTGTTATACTACTTACCGTCAGAAAGAACTTTGTCTTTTTTTTAATATACCTTCTATTTCAAAACCATACTTTTCATAAAGTTAAATCGCTTTATCATTTGTTTCTAAAACATTCAAAGTTATTTTTTAATTCCGTTGGATCAGCCCAAGAAATAGATTCTTTTAATAGATTTTGCCCGATACCATATCCCCAAAAATCTTTTAATACGCATACCCCGAATTCTACTTTATGGGAAAATAACTTTATAGCTTATCTCTTAACATAAAATTCCTGTTTGTTAATTTTCATTGTATCCTCCATTCATTTTAAGCTGATTCAGAAAATAAAAAAATGAAAAGCTTTAATTGTTATCGTAGACCAATGTTTGCTTTTATCAATTATTTACAAGGTTATTTAACATAGCATTCAAGTAAGAAAGCCGGGAAAAATCGGCTTTTTGTTTTGGTCACAATAGTATCATTTGATGTCATAGAATTGGTAGGTAATGTTTATTCAGGGTGTTATTATAATAACATCAAAGAGAATCTGTTAATCGATCGAGTCACCTATGAACTGGAGGAAATCAAATGAGTGGACCCCGAGTTGAAAGTTTGCGGGTTTCTGGCCTTAAGGAACTGAACGCTGTGCCAAAGCGTAGGTTTTGGAAGCAGATGAACAGGTACAAGGCGTTGTGGTTGATGGCGCTTCCGGGAATTATTTACCTGATCTTCAATAACTATATACCCATGCTGGGTGTAATTATTGCCTTTAAGAACGTTAACTACGCCAAGGGTATTCTTTGGAGCGATTGGGCGGGTTGGGACAACTTTGCTTATTTGTTCAAAACAGATGATGCATACATCATTACCCGAAATACGATACTCTACAACATCGTATTCATCATCACTGGTCTTATTTTCGCTGTGACGTTGGCGATCATGCTGAACGAAGTAATAGGGCGCATGAAGAAAAAGTTTTATCAAAGCGCGATGCTGCTGCCATACTTTCTATCGTCTGTCATCGTTGCATATCTCGTATATGGCATTCTTAGCTCGGAATTCGGTCTTATCAATAAAGTCATTTTTCCGGCCTTGCACATCGAACCGATTAATTGGTATAACGAGCCTAAATATTGGCCTTATATTTTAACAATTGTGAATACCTGGAAGGGCGTTGGTTACTTAAGCGTCGTTTACATCGCAGCAATCTTAGGTATCGATCAAGAGTATTATGAAGCTGCTGTTATTGATGGCGCAAGCAAATGGCAGCAAATCCGCCATATCACGCTTCCGCTCATCACGCCAGTAATTATTACGCTGGTTTTGCTGCAAGTCGGTCGTATCTTTTATGCAGACTTTGGCTTATTCTATCAAGTCCCATTGGAATCGGGTACACTGTTTCCGGTGACGAATGTCATCGATACATTTGTATATAGAGGCTTGCTGCAGCTTGGAGACATAGGGATGTCGTCGGCAGCCGGATTGTATCAATCCGTAGTAGGATTCGTGATCGTCATGCTTTCCAATCTAGTCGTTCGTAAATTCAATAGAGATCAAGCGCTATTCTAGCATGGAGGTAGAGTCATGGTTAATAAAAGTACACCTTGGTTTATACACGTAGTATTTTGGCTCATCGCATTAGCCACAATTTTGCCGCTAGTTCTAGTGTTTATGGTTTCAATTACCGATGAAATGACTGTTACACAGAACGGGTATTCATTTTTCCCGGCAAAAATCAGCTTTGGCGCTTACCATTACTTGTTTCTGGATTCCATGACAATCGTGAGATCTTATGGTGTAACGGTATTTGTAACGGTTGTCGGTACATTGATTGGTTTGTTTATTACTGCTTTGCTAGCTTATCCGATCTCAAGAAGAGATTTTCCTTATCGCAAAGGGCTGTCATTCTTTATCTTTTTCACGATTTTGTTCAATGGCGGTTTGGTGCCATGGTACTTAGTATTTACTCAGCTGCTGCATGTGAAGGATAGCATCTGGAGCCTCATTCTACCGGGATTGCTATTGAATGGGTTCTTCGTACTTATTATGCGAACATTCTTTGATACTAGCATTCCGCCGGCGGTAATCGAATCCGCTTACATTGACGGAGCTGGGGAGTTCAGAATCTTCTTTCAGATCGTAATACGGTTATCGACACCCGTAATTGCTACGATTGGACTCTTTTATACATTGAATTATTGGAATGATTGGTTTAACAGTTTGGTTTATATAACCAACTCTAAAGTATATAGCATGCAGTACTTGTTAAACAAAATTTTGCTGGACATTCAATTTCTCTCTAGAAACACCCAAAACAACAACGCATCACAGATACTTGCTGCGATGCCAACCCAGACAGTACGGATGGCGATGGCGATTATCGGCATAGGGCCGATCGTGCTGGCGTATCCCTTCTTTCAGAAGTATTTCGTTAAAGGGCTTACGATTGGCGCTGTGAAAGGATAATACCGGTTGCAAACGGTTTATCATAAGCAATAAGATAATGATAACGGAGGGGTTACATTGTTGAACAGGAAAAAAGGATTTCTATTCACACTATCTATTGTAATGGTTTTATCCATCGTTCTCTCAGCTTGCTCCAAGAGCAGCACTCAGAGCACTAGCACGCCAGCTCCGGCAGCAACTTCCACACCAGCTGCAACTACAGCTGCAGATCCGGCTAAAGATTTAAAGCCTTACAAAATGGTTATGATTTTCCCATCAGGTGTAGTGCCTAAAGATTTACCGGCAGTTCAAGATGAGATCAACAAGTATTTGACAGAAAAAATTAATGCAACCATTGAAATTCGTCCAATCGATTGGGGCGCATGGGTCAACAAAACAAACTTAATGTTTGCTTCCAATGAGCAATTTGACTTAATGTTCACAGCTTCTTGGTACTATTTGGGTTTAGAAGCAGCTAAAGGCCAAATCATTCCGCTCGACGATCTGGTCAATAAATACGGTCAAGGCATCAAGAGCGTTCTTGATCCGGCTTACGTAGAAGGCGGCAAGCTGGACGGCAAGTCGTACGGCGTAGTGGCGAACAAAGAGTTTGCAGCTACTAAAGGTGTAGTATTGCGTAAGGATTTGGTCGAAAAATATAAATTCGATCTGTCCACTGTAAAAGAATTGAAAGATCTTGAACCACTCTTCAAACAAATCAAAGAAAAAGAAGGCATTACACCGCTTCAAGTGAAAAACGACCGTTCCCCTGCTAGCGCAATAATGGGCAATGGACTATTCGATCCGTTAGGCGATGGACCGGGTGTGCTCGATCGCGACAGCAAAGAATTGAAAGTTGTCGACATGTTCGAAACACCGCAATTCAAAAATGTTGTTTCCGTGATGCACGACTGGTACCAAAAAGGCTATGTCAATAAAGATGGGGCAACGAACAAAGAAAGTGAATTCTTGGCTGTGAAAGCCGGCAAAGCCTTCGCATATGGCGAATCGATGAAGCCTGGTTTCGCTAATCAAGAAACGCGTAATACGGGCAAAGAGATGGTAACCGTAGAACTTACGAAGCCGCTCACGACTACAGGCGATACGACTTCCGCGATGTTCGCAATCTCCAGAACTTCCAAAGATCCAGAAAGAGCTATGATGTTCCTGAACTTGCTCTACACGGATAAAAAGTTGTTGAACTTGCTGGATTGGGGTATCGAAGGTAAACACTATGTGAAGAAATCAGATAACGTTATTGATTATCCTGCTGGTGTTACCGCTGCTGATGTAGGCTACAACCTTAACTTGCCTTGGATGTTTGGTAACCAACTGAACTCCTATATCTGGTCAACAGAATCTCCTGACATTTGGGATCAATACAAAACATTCAATACTACTGCTCAAAAATCGCTAGCGCTTGGCTTTGTATTTAACCCGGAAAGTGTTAAAAACGAAGTTGCGGCAACACAAAACGTGATTAATGAATTCACAGGCGGCTTGTATTCCGGTACGCTGGATCCAGCAGTCTATATTCCTAAATTCGTAGATAAATTAAAATCTGCCGGATTGGAAAAAATCATGGCTGAAAAGCAAAAACAATTAGATGCATGGGCAAAAGCGAATAAAAAATAAGCACATGAATGCATGAATCACGATCGCCTTATCCCTATCCGTTTCAACTTGGGATAAGGCGATTTCTTTTCCACAGGAATAGTTTCTCAGGGAGGGATATCGTGTGAATAACGGGTCGGCCGCGAAACGGCAAATCGTCATGCGGAATGAACGCTCTAGAAGAATACACATTAATGCCAGTAAGAATGGTTTGATACATCAAACGATAAAGTATATAGAAAAAAATTACCGTAATAAAGAACTGAACTTGCAAAATATTGCCGATGCTGTGTTCGTTAGCCCCAATTATCTAAGCTATCTATTCAAGAAGATTGTAAACATCAATCTCTGGGATTATGTGACCAAGCTGAGAATGGAAGAAGGAAAACGGTTAATCATGACGACAGATAAACGGCGATATGAGATTGCGGATGAAATCGGATACGAGTCGCCTGAACATTTCGGGAAAATTTTTAAGAAATATTATGGCAGGAATCTATCAGAAATTAAAAATAATATAAGTGTAAGTGAAATCAGTATTTACTAGGAGGGATACAGCTAATAGGGGAGCCGAATCCATGTATCGCAATTTGCGGGGGGGTCAGAATGAAGGACTTATTAACTTACGAATTTTATATCAATAAAGACGGAACTGCCAATGAATTCGCGGCTTTTCTAAACTGTTTACAAGCGGGTTTGTATTTCGCTTTGAAGGTAAAGAAAGGGATTGAAAACCCCTTTGAACTGTTTGTTAAGGACCCATCCTATACCGTGGATTTTAACTTGGACGGCACTTTCAGAGATGTGAGTGCTGTTCATAATTGGGGCTGTTTTGAGGTATTCCAAACGGAGGATGTGAAGGGAAGAGGACGGGAGACGCTGCGGGAGATCGAACAGTTGCTCGATCAGGGTGAGATTGTTATTTACGAAACGTACATTGCCCGAACTCCGTTTTTTGAGAGATTTGTCTCGCTTGAAGCTTATTTCGACGAAGCTGTGCACCTTACGCCTTATAATCATCTTTTTGTAGCTGTGGGATATACAGACAAACATCTCATTTATGTGGAATCCCCTCATCTATTAACCAGCAATCATGTTCCTTACAACAATAGCCGAAGCATTGGAATGATCGACAAAGATATACTCCAATATGCCATCGATTGCTTTTTGAATTACAGACGTATTCATATTAAGGAAGAGGGTTTGATCGCTGAGAATCGGGTAGGGAGAGTGGTGTCTACGCTGCAATCTATGCTGGACACTTCGCTTAAAGCACCTGAGTTAACCGATTATAAGCGCTATTTTGGCTGCGAAGGAATAGACAAACTGATTGACTGTATTCATTCGGGTACGTTTCTAGCCGGTACACATTCGAAACTGCATGAATCCCTTCATGACGGTGAGGTTCTCTTATGGAAATTCCGAAATTTGAAGCAGCAGCAATGTATTTTATACTACTGCATTCAGAGAAACAGGGATCATTTTGGAGAACTTGCGCTGCCGTTACTAAATGCTATAAATAATTACATGGATACAGTTGAAATCTTAGTAGGTAAATTAAGAATGATGCAGATTAGGAAAAAGTACCATCAGGATGGTTTAGTGGAATTGCTAGTTAAAATCAAAGATAATGATTCCTGCTTACTGGATGTCATTGCAAGGTGGGCAGGCATGAATCAGGGAATCGTCTAACATTCGGGAAAAAATGTGGCTTAGTATCAAAATTGTTACGTAAAGCGGGCTGTCTAATGAGTCATTATTGACTCATTTGGACAGCCTATTTGCATGCAGTATGCAAATCCTTCCAATTAGACACATTCTCTCCATTTGGCACGAATATGTATAGCAAGCAGAGGCTAGGGGGAAAGACCAATGAACATAAGAAAGTTATGGCCCTTGCTGTTTCGCAATAAGAACGGCTTTATGAAATGGGCAGCTTGGAACAATGGACGGTTTTGGATAAGACTGGGTGGTGTATTGCTGCTAATTGGCGCTGTGGCAGCGGTCACCGGTTATGGATATATAAGAAGCTTGGATGTTTCAAAGCTAAGCCAACCGCTTCCTGCGCCCACGTTGGTGCTGGACCGCTACGGGAAACCGGCATCGCAGCTATCTTCATCGAGAATCGATCCGGTGATGCTTTCGCAAATCCCGCAAAGCGCTATCGATGCTATTGTTGCCGTAGAGGACAAACGATTCTATGATCATCCGGGTGTCGATGTGCAGGCTGTTGTCAGAGCTATAGCGAGTGATTTAGTGAAAGGCGGCTATTCAGAAGGCGCGAGCACAATCACCCAACAATTAGCGAAAAATATGTTTCTTAACGCAGATAAAACGATAAGCCGCAAGCTGCGCGAAGCAGCTTATGCGTTGAAAATAGATATGACATACAGCAAAAATGACATTCTCGAAACGTATTTAAACAGTATTTATTTCGGTGAAGGAAGCTGGGGCATTCAGGGAGCTGCCAAAACGTACTTCGGCAAGCGCGTTCAAGATTTGACGCTGCCAGAATCGGCGTTGATTGCAGCGCTGCCGAAAGCGCCTAGCCGGTACTCTCCGCTGAAGAATGAGGAACAAGCGCTCGAGCGGCGTAACACCGTGCTGCTGTTGATGCGGGATCAGGGGAAAATCACAGATCAAGCCTATGAGAAAGCTAAGTTAACGCCGATCGGCATAGTTAAAGGGCAGCAAACTGACGATCTCAAAGGACGTTATCCGGCGTATGTGGACGCGGTCATAGAAGAGGCTGTCAATGACTACGGTTTTACGGAAGAGCAGTTGTTAACAGGCGGACTGAAGATCACAACGGAGCTCGATCCGAGTATACAGAATGCGGTGATAGACGTATACAGCAATACTAAATTGTTTCCGCAGAGTAAGCCGGATCAGCTGATTCAGAGCGGAGCTGTCGTACTGGATCAGCATAGCGGAGGCATCCGGGCGGTAGCTGGAGGACGCGGTGAAGAGGTCTTTCGAGGTTTCAACCATGCAACGCAGCTGCGCCGTCAGCCAGGCTCAAGCTTTAAGCCGATTATCGTATACGGACCAGCTCTTGAGAAAGGGTACAAGCTGAATACGATGCTGTATGACGGCCCATTGAACATCGCCGGCTATCAGCCGGAAGATTGGGACCGCCAAATGCGGGGGCAGGTGACCATGGATGAAGCCATCGTCCACTCCTGGAATGTGCCGCCGGTTTGGCTGCTGAACGAGATTGGCATCGACAGCGGACTGCAGTTCGCCGCGAAGCTAGGCATCCAGCTGCCGAAGCAGGACAGACAGCTCGGCATAGCGCTCGGCGGTTTAACAGAAGGCGTGTCGCCGCTTCAGATGGCACAGGCTTTTAGCGCATTCGCAGCGCAAGGCGTGCTGCATAAATCGCATACGATTGTGAGAATCGAGACTGCAGACGGTCACGTACTTATTGAAGCGAAGCCGCAGCCGCAAACCGTCATGCAGCCGGCAACTGCAGCAGCTATGACGTATATGCTGCAGGATGCGGTCGCGAGCGGCACAGGCAGCAACGCCGCGATGAACCGCCCTGTTGCCGGAAAATCCGGCACAACGCAGCTGCCGGATACAAAGGAATTTACAGGCTTAGACGCTAACACGGCGAAGGACGCTTGGTTTGCCGGATATACGCCGGAGCTTACGGCGGCAATCTGGGTCGGATACGACCGCACGGATCGCAGCCACTACTTGAAAACGACAGGCGGCTCCGTACCGGCTGCCCTGTTTCGCGAGATCATGCAGCGAGCATTACCGGCTGCGCCGATCGTGCCGTTCGATCTATCGGCTGCTTATGCGCAGATGGAACAGGTTCCCGCCATCTCCGTTGTGCAGCCGGAGCAGCCAATTAATGAGATGCCAGTTGTTTGGCCGAAGCAGGGCCACGGCAAGGGGAAGAAGAGATAAGGGTTTATCGGTTTAGAAAAGTAGATGATCTTCCAACGATTACTCTAAATGAAACGAAGGAGGAAATATTATGTTAAAACGATTTGAAAAGTTATACGGGATTGACCTTGGCACATCAAACACAGTTATTTTTGAGCAAGGAAAAGGCATTGTGTTAAATGAACCGTCCGTAGTGGCCTATCATCAAGATACCGGCGAGTTGCTGGCTGTAGGTGCAGAGGCGCATGCGATGATTGGCAGAGCCCCTGCTCACGTCGATATCACTTATCCCTTAATAAATGGTGTAATAGCCAATTTTGACAAGGCAAGCAGAATGCTGCAGTATTTTATCAAAAAAATTCAAGGCAAAGCGCCATTACTTCGAAGCTCACAAGTCTACATATCGGTTCCAAGCGGCATTACAAATGTGCAGAAGCGGGTGATTGAAGAAACGATAGTCCACAGGGGAGCTAAAAAGGCGACTGCGGTCGAGGAACCGTTAGCATCGGCTCTTGGAGCAGGACTCAGTATCGATGAGCCCATCGGTCACTTGGTACTCGATATTGGCGGAGGTAACTGCCAGGTGGCTGTTTTATCTCTCGGGGGAATCGTGGCAAGTCATACAATACATCGAGCGGGTATGTCTATTGATCGCGATATTATGGATTATGTGAAGCGACAGTATAACATGGAGATCGGAGAACAAACGGCAGAAACAATTAAAAAACAAATTGGAACGGCCGACACCTCTACTGAAGAGCGTTTTCTCGATATTCGGGGACGCAACGTGGTAGAAGGATTGCCTCGATCGATCCGGCTGACAACAAGCGAAATTTACACAGTAGTTAAGGATTTTTTAGTAACACTAATTGAAGCCATTCGAGCGACCTTGGAGCTATGTCCTCCTGAGCTTGCTGGGGATGTGATGGAACAGGGGATCTTGCTTTGCGGAGGCGGAGCATTAATAGAGGGAATTGATGAATGGATTCGCAAAGAGACTGGAATTGCCGTACATATTGCAGAGCATCCTCTTGAATGTACCGCACTCGGTACAGGCTTGATGTTTGGAACTCAGAGAGCAAGGTAAACATGCTTCGTTCAAAAGTTGCATCAAAGAACAACAAATAAGGACTTCCACAATGAAGTCCTTATTTGTTGTTGCCTATTCATCTGTTTAATCTTCTTTGTTGCCATGCTTTTTATTGCTGTGATTGGATTGATTTCCATGCTTTTCAATCTTTACGTCCATATGATCGCCATCGTCGTGACCATCGTTAACATCCTCTTGCAATTCATTGGCGTCGTCATCTTTTTCCACGTTCGCTTCAAGAGTCTGAACCGGAGCCTTATCAGGTGAAGGGTTCACCGTGTTGGCTGGATTAGCCGGCACTGTCGCAGACGGAGCAGGTGTTGGGCTAGCAGGAGCGGGCGTCGGAGCTGTAAGCTCCTTGTTCTTATCTTTTAAGGCTAATTGCACGTCCGGGATAGATGCTTTTACATAGGCAGCTTGGTTTTTGCTGTTGAGTATAAGCTCCACCATGTCACCCGGTATGATATCGGATAGCTGTGCTTTTTGTTCGCTGCGGGAAACCCATACAGTTGCGGCTAGCGGTATTGTTCGGTCTCCTTGATCGGTGATCACAGTAATGCTCGCCTTATCCGCGCTTAGTGATTTGAACTTCCCATTGACGGTTGTGGACGTTGTCCCGGAAGAAGCTTGTGCGAACACGTTCACGCTGTATGCGGCAATAATGACGCAAAAGACGGTGATGATGGAAAACATTAATTTTTTGTTCATTGTATCTACCTCCAACAAAGCTTTCGTGAACATAGCTTGGTTTGAGGGGGGAGGTTAGGGGATTTATAATGTCATTAAAGCCAATATTGTGCAAAAAGGAATGAACATTTACAAGGTGGCTAATTCCCATTACCCGCTTTTTTCAGGAGTCCTGCCACTACTAACACAAGCGGTATAAAGATGCCGATCGTCAAAATATAAGGAATAAAAATGGTGGAATCCCATTTTTGCATATACACGATATCGGGGTAGACGATGAGCGAAAATGCGACCATAATCATCCCGAGAGGCAATGTGATGAACCGATAATCCTTCATTTTCAAAATCTCAGCCAAACTCGATACGCCGCTAAAAAAATAAAGCGTAGTCTTGAAATACGTCGTAATAAACCACAAACCGGCCATGATCGCCTCGATCCGTTGAAGAAAGTTGCCGATGTTGATTTTTTTAACCAGGGCAAAGCTAGGAAACATACTCCGCGACGAAATGTTAGCGCCCAGAATCAAGATGCTCAGAAGGGTGACAAGAACGACACAAAGTCCGCCGATTATTGAAGCCTTAAAGAAGCTTTTGCGAGCTTGCTCCGGATTCTGTACACTCGGGAAAATCACAAACAAAAAAATGATCGGTAAAAAGGCCGTTCCCGCAAAGGAAAGACCTGCACTAATCAAGGGTTTAATTCCTGATTCAAAAACAGGTTGCAGATTCTCGGTTTTAATCCCGGGTAATAGCGTGAAGACTAATACGCAAAAGAGAATAATGAACCAGGGCATCAATAATTCTGCGGTACGCGAGATCACTTCTATTCCCATTCGGACGCCCATCACGACAATGATTGCAAAGAGAGCATTGATAAATTGAATGGGTGTTTGGGGGATGAACTGGATCTTAAAGAAATTTCCTAAATAGAATAAAACGGTTGATGCACCAATGATGGAATAGAAAACGTAGACCAATGAAAGGATTTTACCGACAAACTTACCCAGCACTGTCTCGCAAATGCCGACAAAGGTTTGATTCGGATATAATCGCCATAAAGTTGCATACAACCAGAGAATTAGCAGTCCAAAGCAGATCCCAAATAACCCCCCGATCCATGCGTCTTGTTTGGCGGTGGTAGCGAGTCCCGACGGAATAACCAATATGGTTGTACCCACCGTATATAAAAATACGAGCATCCCTAATTGCCGCGGAGTGATTTTACCGTTTTCCAGCATCCATTAACGCCCCTTTCCCCATCAGCCCTTTTGGTCCCGCAATTATTATTTGAGCGCACTCGTAATCAAGTTGCTTAACGGTTGATATACTGCTGCTATCCAATCCAAAGGATTGGGGATGACGACATGCAAGGCCAGTGCAACGCTTAATCCAGTCCCAAACAGCAAGAGGAGGGAAAACACCCACAGTTCTTTCTTTTTCTTGGATATAGAAGGAACATCTATTGCAGCAAGCAATAACGCAACCATTAAAATTCCCGCAATGGACCACATCCTGACCTACTCCTTTACTTTTTCAATGAAAGAATTGGTCAACGTGCCTGTCCGCTTGATTTTTACCGATGCGTTTACATTTACGATCGCTTTGGCGAAATGATTATTCCAGTCGTCTTTGAGCGATTTCCAGGCTTTAGGGTCGGTGCGATGAATGACATTGCCAAATCCGAAGACATCTACTTTATATTTGGTTTGAACCACTTCTATCGACTGACTAAGGATTTGTTGCAAATCTTTCTGTGCCCGTTGTTCAAGGTCCTGAATGGATGCAGCCTCAGTTAGATCAATCCGGCATTCGACATCCCCTATATTCTGTTCGGTACGTATATCAATCGTGATGTGCGGGATTTGATCTTTCATGTAGCCTTTTACAGTTGCTTTCGATAGGCTGATTTCCAGTGCAACGTTCCCGCCATTTGGACAAGATACGTGGCCAACCGTGCTTTTGACATTATTCAAGATGTAGTTATACCCTTTACTTTCTTTTTCGTTTAACCATCCCACCAATTTATCTTGTCGAAATACGGCTATCCCAGCATTTTGCAATTCAGCCGTTGGTCGAATGGTCTCTAAATTCTTCTTGGATCGCCCTATAGGTTTGTCTCCAACGATCTGTGCTCCGCTGAGCACTGGCTGCTTACCCACACTGACATAATCCGATATAAAATCATCTAACCTGACAGTCACCGTGGGAGCCCATGCCTTTTCCGATGTTTCAATCGATTTAAATATTTTATCTGCTGGGATTTTCTCTAAAGGGGTTAGTATACTTAGAGCTTCAGCAGCAGTTGCTCCTTTGGCCACGATAATATAAAAATCCGTTCGGAGCTCGTAGTCTCTGGATAAGTAATCTAAGGCTTTTCCGATCCCTTCTCTTGCCAAGCTTTCCCCAAACAACAATACGCGAAGATGCGCAGTATAGATTTTTCGGGGGCCAACGGTGGTCATTTTTCGAATGGCTTCAAAAATCGTAACTCCGGTGGCTTCATACAACGTAACCGGTGTGGTACCTGCACCTGGTTTCTTCTGCGCGACCTCTCCCGGTTGTACCACTTGAACCGTTACTCGGTAATTGTTGTCCACCTTATCGATCCCCATCGCGAGAGCAATCCCCAGATCGTTCATTTCCCTCCGGTCCCAACAGCCTGTGAGCGGCGCTAGGATCACGAACACTACTAACATGGTCAGCCATATGCGCATCATAATCGATCGTCTCTCATTGGCTTGGGAATGGGCGGTTTTCTTTGGCGAATCACATTCAGCTTGCTAAAAATACTGGGCCGGGTAGTCATCAGCGTATGGGGAACACGGAGGATCACATCCTTCTGATCACTCATAATGAACGGTCCGACTGGCGTCATATAAGGTACGCCAAAAGAGCGCAGACCGCTTAAATGAAGCAGCAGAGCGACCATGCCGACAAAGATGCCGAATAAACCGAATGCGGCGGCAAGTCCCATGAAGAGAAAGCGAATTATGCGTACGGCTATCGACATATCGAACTCTGGTATCACGTAGCTGGATATGGCGGTGAGGGAAACGACAATGATCATGATAGCAGAGATGACACCTGCTTCCACGGCAGCCTGTCCGATAACAAGCGTTCCCACAATGGAGACGGCTTGTCCAACGGCCCTTGGCATGCGAACACCTGCCTCCCGCAAGATTTCATAAGTAGCTTCCATAATTATCGCTTCAATGAACGCCGGGAACGGCACCCCTTCCCGTTGCGCAGCTATGCTGATTAGCAGCGAAGTAGGAAGCATCTCTTGATGAAATGTCGTAATTGCGATATACAGGGCCGGTACGAGTGTAGCGATGAATAAGCAGAAATAACGAAGCGCGCGAATTAAGGTACTAATATCGAAGCGTTGATAGTGATCTTCGGAAGCCTGCATGAATTGAATGAACAAGGAGGGAACCAGCAGGACATGGGGAGTTCCGTCAATTAATATAGCAACGCGGCCTTCGAGCAGTGAGGCGGCGATGGCATCGGGCCGCTCCGAATTCTGTACAGTAGGGAATATGGTGTAAGGCTCGTCTTGTATAAATTCTTCAATATACCCGCTCTCCAGAATGCCGTCGGTATCTATTCTCGCTAATCGCTGGTTCACTTCCTCAACGACCTTCTCGTCGGCAATTCCGCGGATGTACATGATCGAGACATTCGTCTTGGTGGCTCTGCCGATTTGTCGATTCTTCAATTGGAGGTTCGGATCTTTAATGATTCGCCGAATTAAGGCGGTATTGACGCGAATGTTTTCCGTGAAAGCTTCCTTTGGCCCCCGAATCACGGTCTGGTTAGTGGCTTCCCCGACAGCCCGTTCTTCCCAGCCTGCCATCGCGATATGAAATCCCCGCGCAAATCCTTCCAGCAGGACGATGACATTCCCATTCATCAGAGAGTCGACCAATGCTTCCAGACTATCGGTTTCTTGGATCTTTCCTACTGTCAGCACGGAATTTTTCAAGCTTTCAAGCAGTAGATGGTCATCTATTGCCATATTCTTATGGGACATCAAAGGTTCTATAATAAATTGCTGAATCGAGTTGTCATCCGTAAGCCCATCGACGAATAGAAGTGCGATCTCTCTTGCAGCACTTTGTCCCATTCTAAACTGCCGGATTATGAGATCATCACTGCTGCCCGTTCTGGTTTGGATGGCTTCTATATTTTCCTTAAGGTTGGCTTGTAATTTGATGCCGCTAATCATGGTGCTCACCATTTCCCATCGTGCAAAGTTTGTATCATTATTGCCTTGAGGGAAGTCATTTAAACAGGAATTTCCTAATGGATAACGAAATGAAAGCGCTAAACTCATTAAGGTTTAGTTATCAATGTTAAATTTCGGTTATATATTCTTGCATGCCGCGGATATAAGATGAGAATGTATTTATTTAAATACTCTCTTAGGGGGTTCAACTATGAAAAAGAAATGGTTTGGGACAAGCGCGGCAATACTTTTAACCGCAAGCATGCTTGCTGGATGCGGCGACAGCGCTGCACCGAAGACCTCGACGGCGCCAACTGCGTCACCGGGAGGAACGGCTGCAACGGCGGCACCAGCGGGTGGTAAGCCGTTTGACGGGAAAACTCTTACGCTCGTAACCGCTAACCATCCGTGGTCGGATGCGATTACGCCATTAATTCCCGAGTTCGAAGCGGCAACAGGCATGAAGGTGAAAATCGAAAACTATTTCGAGGATCAGCTTACACAGAAACTGACGGTTCAATTCACCTCAGGATCGGAAACGCCTGACGTATTTATGTATCGCCCGCTGCAGGAAGGCAGATTGTACTTCAAGAATGGTTGGGTATCGCCATTGGATGATTACGCAAAGAAAGATGCCAATTACGATTTTAATGATCTCTCCCCGTCAGCGGTCGGATCGACGACGGTCGACGGCAAGCTGGCTGGCATCCCGATCATTACCGAGCGGGAAATCCTTTACTACCGTAAAGATTTGCTGGAGAAAGCGAACATCCCGGTTCCGAAGACGATTGACGAGCTTGTCGCGGCTGCGAAAAAGCTGAACGATCCAAAAGCGGAAATGTACGGTTTCGTAGCTAGAGGCCAGCGTTCTCCGCTTGTGACCCAGCTGTCATCGTTCATCTACTCCGAAGGCGGAGACTACATCAAAGACGGAAAAGCTTCCATCAACACGCCTCAAGCTGTCAAAGCGATGACGACGTACGGAACGCTGCTGAAGGATTTCGGCCCTCCGGGTGTGCTGAATATGTCCTGGCCGCAGGCGTTCGGTATTTTCGGACAAGGAAAAGTTGCTTTCTTAACGGATGCCGATTCCTTGTATACGAACGTAACCGATCCAGCAAAATCTAAAGTCGGCGACAAAGTCGGATTCGCTGCGTTCCCTGCAGGACAGGGCGGTTCCAAACCGTATAACATAACGTCTTGGGGCTTGTCGATCAATGCGAAGTCCAAAAATAAAGACGCTGCTTGGGCATTCATCGAGTGGGCGACCAGCAAAGATATCGTGCTGAAACAACAGCAAAAAGGCAATCCGGGTGCGCGCACTTCAGTCTGGAACAATCCTGAAGCTACTAAATCGTTCCCTGCAGAGTTGGTTCAAGTCATTAAGGCATCGATGGCCGTAGGCGTCGATCATGACCGTCCACTCGTTGTCACCGTCGGTGAAGCGCGCGATGCGGTCGGCGAAGTCGTGATGAAAGTCATTACCGGCGAGAAAGATATCCAGGCTGCTGCAGAAAAAGCGAATGTCAATCTGCAAGCGGTCATCGACAAGGACAGCAAAAAGTAAGATAAGCATAAAATTTGGTTGAACCGATTTCAAGGGTCATGCACTTCGGTGGATGACCCTTGATAATGGTTTTGGAAAGGATGGAACTCATGCAATATAATTGGCTTGATCGCAACTTGAAGTGGTTGTACATCCTGCCCGCGTTGGTATTCGTGCTTGTCATGATGCTTTTCCCGATTATATATACGGTGTGGATCAGCTTTTATGAGTGGAGCATGTCAGCGGTTACTCCGCCCGTTTTCGTCGGGATTGCGAATTATGTGCAGATGTTTAAGGATGAGCGGTTTTTGCACGCATTTTTGAATACCTTCTATTTTACATTTGTCGCGCTTGCGATCGAAATGATACTTGGACTCGCGATTGCTGTACTATTCAACCGCAGTTTCAAAGGGAAAAATGTCGCCAAAACATTGTTTTTGCTTCCGATGGTCGCGACACCTGTTGCCATGGGACTTGTCTGGATGCTGATCTACGAACCGTCGATCGGGGCGGCCAATTCGTTGCTCAAATCGATCGGCATCGCTCCGCAGCTGTGGTTGTCGTCTATGTCGCAGGTCATTCCTTCGCTGATTATAGTCGACGTATGGCAGTGGACACCGATGGTTGCGCTCATCATCATGGCAGGCTTGTCTACGCTGCCGATCGATCCATATGAATCGGCCGACGTGGACGGCGCATCCGCATGGCGCAAGTTCCTGCATATCACCTTGCCGCTGCTCAAGCCAACCCTAATTATCGCTGCCATGCTGCGGCTTATCGACGTACTCAAAACGTTCGATATTATTTATGCAACGACACAAGGCGGACCGAATCTCAAGTCGGAAACGCTTAATTTGTACGGATATGTGCTCGGTTTCCAATACTTTAAATTGGGATCGGCTTCGGCGCTGCTCGTCGTCTTCTTCTTGCTCGTCATGGCGTTGACGCTGCTGCTGATCTGGATGAGAAAAAGATTGGAGGCTGCGTCATGAACAAAAAGAATAAGACGAAAATCATAATGGCGCTGCTGACGTTGCTGGTTTTGGCCGTATTTGTTTTCCCGTTCCTGTGGATGCTGCTCGCGTCCTTTAAGACGCAGTCCCAAATTATGTCGACGGGTCAAACGTTTGTATTCAAACCGACGGTAAGCAATTATGTGAGCGTATTCGAAAAATACGATTTTCTTAAATATATCATCAACAGCATGATCGTCGCTGTCGCATCGACCGTCTTCTCGCTATTGCTCGGGCTGCCGGCGGCGTATTCTATCGCCAAATATAGACTGCAAGGCCTTGGCCTTGTCATTCTCGTAGCGCGAATCGTGCCGGGGATTTCTTTCTTAATTCCGTGGTACATTATTTTTTCAAAAATGGGATTGGTCGACTCTTATGTTTCCTTAGTTCTAAGCCATATGTTAGTCGGATTGCCGTTCATCGTCTGGATCATGATCTCCTTCTTCGAAGGGCTTCCACACGAAATCGAGGAAGCGGCGCTGATCGACGGCTGCTCGCCGCATCAAGTGTTCCGGCGCATCGTGCTGCCGATGTCGGGGGCGGGAATTATCACGTCTTCGCTGCTTTCGTTTATTTTTTCCTGGAATAATTTCATGTTTTCCATTATCCTTGCAGGAGACAAGACGAAAACATTGCCAATTGCCGTATTTAATTTTATGTCCTATGCTGAAATCAATTGGGGCGGATTAATGGCTGCCGCATGCATCATTACGCTGCCTGTGCTTGTAATCGCATTGATCGCGCAGCGTTATGTGGTCAGCGGTCTGTCTGCAGGAGCACTTAAAGGATAATTCAGCTTGGAGGCCATCAAAATGAACGTGTTTATTGGCTTGGATATTGGCACGACAAGTACAAAAGCGCTTGCGTTTGACGAAGCGGGTGGACTGCACGGCGTATATGCCGTCAGTTATCCGCTTATTAGCGATTTCTCACGCTGGGCGGAATAAGAGCCGCATGCCATTTTCGAGGCGGTGCTCACGAGTATGCGCGAGACCGTCAAGCGAGGCGTATTTTTCGGATTAAGCCTTGCGCATACGCAGTCGCATATAGTGCGCGCAACGATCGAAGGCATGATGCTTAGCATTCGGTCAATCGTGGAAGCGATCGAAAAAACGGGATATCAAACAAATGGTGACGATTAAGCGGACGCTTCGTCCGAACTTGGAGCGCAGCACCGAGTACGCGCAATTGCTGGTCATGTACCGGAAATTATACGAAAATCTAAAGTCGGATTTCGACATGTTGACCGGATTCCAGGCAGCAAGGGTGTAGACGGAGAGACGGAGCGCATCGCAAAGTTACTGGGGATCAGTGGGAGGGGAATCGGATGTTCAAGCAGAATATTTTTCGCAAAATGGTTCTCATGCTCGTCCTGCTCCTCGTCCCGATTATTATCCTGTACGGCGTTTCCACTAGCACCAGCACCGAGGTCGTACGCGAGCAGATCGAAACGTCGAACTTGAACCAGTTGACCTTTCTGATGAATCAAATGGACACGAACATCGAACAATTGTCTATGTTTCCGGTACTGCTCAGCTACGATCCTAACATTCGTGAGTTTCTCGATCATCGTCCCCCTAAGCTGTTTGATGCGCTGAACGCCGAATACCGGATCATTGAGAAATTGAGCCTGCAAAGCGTGTCGAACGGCTGGAAAAATGAACTGGCCCTGATATTGCCGCAGGAGCGCCGAACGATCGCCTCCAACGTATTTTTGCAGGAATCCGATGAGGATATGAAAGGCCCGATTTATACGCGGTGGACCTATATGTCCGAAGGAACCGGAGATAAAATAAACCGGTATTTCGTCCGCGAGATCGGCGAACCCGCTAAAGAACAAATGAAACAGTCGGCTCAGGCTGTTTTTCGCGTCCGTTTTAATACTAAAAATTTGACGACATTGTTGGATGCCTACAAAAATGGTAAAGAGGACAATCCTTTTCTTTATATTACGGGCGAACAGCCCGTTTTAAACAGCACATCGTCTGCGCCGATGACGCAGCAACTGATCGATTTGCTGAACCGGGAAGATGTAAGCGGTTCGGATTCGGGGCAGAAACTTGTCAGTTTAAACAATGACCAATTTCTTGTCAGTTATGTGAAGTCCAACCAATTAGGCTGGTACTTGGTCGATTATGCGCCGTATCAGAGCGTTATTGCGCCCATTACGCAGCAACGGAACTTCTTTTACATTATCATCTGTCTGCTGTTGATATTGGCCGTAACCGCTTCATTCCTGCTTTACCGCAATGTGCAGCGTCCGCTCAGCCACCTTATTTCAAGCGCGCAGCGGATCAAACGGGGGGACTACTCCGCACGGATTCGATATAAGGCGAGAAATGAGTTTGATTATCTCATTTTCCAATTTAATGAGATGGCGAAACAAATCCAGCTTCTGATCGAGGACGTTTATGCGGAAAAGCTTCGTTCGAGGGAAGCGACGCTTAAGCAGCTGCAGTCCCAAATCAATCCGCATTTTCTGTACAATTCGCTGTTTTTCATCATCAATTCCGTCATGATGAACGATCGCGAAGCCGTTGTGCAAATGTCGCAAAATTTGGCGCAATATTACCGCTACACGACACGGGTGGAAAATCAATTGGTCAAACTGGAGGGGGAACTTGATCTCGTCCGCCATTATTTGACCATTCAAAATTTACGTATGGATAGAGTGCAGTTTGAAATTGACGTGCCGGTGAAAATGCTTGACCTTGAAGTGCCGCGCCTCATTCTTCAGCCGATCGTTGAGAATGCGATTATTCACGGCATCGGGCGATCGCCTGACGGCGGCATGATTACGATTACCGGCAAACAGGATGACCGGAACAACATCATTTATGTCGAAGACGACGGTGCGGGCATGACGCCGGAGCAGCTGCGCGAGCTGCAAGCAGAGCTCGCGCAGCCGATGACAGAAGAAGTGGGCTGCGGTACATGGAACGTTCACCGCCGCCTTCAGTATCAATTCGGCGGGCAATCAGGGTTGACTTTCGAGCAGCTGCCAATGGGCGGTTTCCGCACGACGATTAAATGGACTCGGTATCCGTCATCGGAAAATGAAATTATCTGAACGGGGGAGTGAATGATGCAGCTGTTGATTGTGGATGACGAATCGCATGTTGTCGATCGGTTGGCGACGACGATCCCATGGCATAACATTGGGATCGGGCAAGTATTCCGCGCCTACTCCGGTTCGGAGGCTCTGGTGATTTTGCAGCAATTTTCGATCGATATTGTCATAACGGACATTCAGATGCCGGGTATTTCGGGACTTGATTTAATTGCGGAGATTAAGCGCCGGTGGAGCAAAACGAAATGTGTGCTGCTGTCCGGCTACTCCGATTTTCAATACGCAAAAGAAGCGATCCACCATCAGGTGGAGGATTATTTGCTGAAGCCCGTGACGGAAGAAGAATTGCTGCAAACCGTCTCGCGTCTGAAGGACAAACTGTCAGGCGAATGGGAGCAGGTGCTGTCCGTCCGCAATTTGACGAAAACTCTCCATGAGAATATGCCCTTGCTCAAGGGCAATTTGTTGAACGAACTGCTCCAGGGCCACATTTGGAACGAACAAAATCTTAAGGAAAAGATGCTGACCTTGTCGATGCCCGACCTCTACGGTACAACGTGCTCGCTAATGCTCGTACGGCTTGAGGAACCTTTTATCGGATACGACTTTCAAAGCTTAGCACTCATGGAGTATGCGATCGGCAATATGGCGGAGGAATTGTTCCACAACCGTTTCTTTCTGTGGCATACAAAGGATGCGCACGATTATTTAATTTTTCTCGTCGCTGCCGAAGATCAGGACGATGCCGAAGGAAACGCGCTGTTGTTCGAACGCACTGCATCAAAGCTGCAAACCGTCGTTAAGGATTTTCTGAAAGGGCACATCTCCGTACTGGTGAGCGGTTCCGGAGTGTTTCCTTACGACGTGCCGGTACAGTACGACAGATGCGTCTCGACGGCACGTAAAAGAGTCGGCAGTGAGCAGGATTTGTTCCTGCGGGCCGCAGGGGAACTTGTAATCTCGGAAGTCGAGTCGCTGCGCAGTCTTTACGAGCCGCCAACACTCATCCATTTGCTTGAAGCGGGACGCTGGGACGGGATGAAGGAAAAGCTGGATCGTATTTTCGATGAACTGCAGGAAAAATGGTCGCAGTCGCAAGAACATTTGCTCGAAGTATATTTTTCGATTTCTTCGGCATTCTCTTACATCGCCCATAAGAACGGTCAACCTTTGCTGCATTTGATCGGCAACGATTACGACAAGTTTGCGGACGGCATCCCGTTCAGGTCCATTCATCAGCTTCGCGAGTGGTCCTTGCGCATTTTGCAGCGGTTGACGGAGGACATGGACCGCGAAATCAAGGATAGCCGCACATCGCTCATCCGTGAAATCCATAAATTTATCGATGCGAATTTATCGGAGGACGTAACGCTCCAGAGCATTGCAGACCATGTGTACATGCATCCTGTATATATTTCGAAAATTTACAAGATGGAAACGGGCGGCAACATTAGCGACTACATCCAACAGCTGCGCATGGAAAAGGCGGTTTATCTGCTGACCAACAGTCAGGAGAAAACGTATGAAATCGCCGCAAAGCTGGGATATCAGCGTTCCCATTCATTCAATTATGCATTTAAAAAGCATCACGGCATCACACCTCAAGAATATCGAGACCAACAAAAGAAAGGTGCGATCTACCCATGAAGCTGACGTTTCGCTGGTATGGAGACGATGACCCGGTCACGCTGCAAAACATCAGGCAAATTCCAGGCATGAAAGGCATCGTTTCGGCGATCTACGACGTTCCCGTCGGGGAAGCATGGCCTTTAGAAAAAGTCATGGCATTGAAAACGAAGGTGGAGCTGGCAGGGTTGGAGCTGTCTGTCATCGAAAGCGTACCGGTGCATGAAGATATTAAGCTCGGATTACCGTCGCGCGACCGTTATATCGAGAATTACAAGCTGACGCTGCGCAATCTGGCAAAGGCGGGCGTACCGGTTGTATGCTACAACTTTATGCCCGTGTTCGATTGGACGCGCTCCAAGCTGGACTATGAATTGGAAGACGGTTCGACGGCTCTCATTTATGAAGAAGAGGTTGTCGAACGGATGAATCCGCTGACCGGCGAACTAAACTTGCCAGGCTGGGACAGCAGCTATGAAATCGGTGAGCTAAAAGAATTGTTCGCCAAGTACGAGACGGTAGACGAAGAAAAGCTGTGGGACAACTTAGCCTATTTCGTGCAGGCGGTTATGCCGGTTGCGGAAGAGGCAGGCATCAAAATGGCCATTCATCCGGACGACCCGCCGTGGCCCATCTTCGGTCTTCCTCGCATTATAAGAAATAAGGCGAATTTGGAGCGGTTTCTGCAGTTATATGACAGCCCGGTCAACGGGCTGTGCCTGTGCAGCGGTTCGCTCGGCGCGAGCGCCGATAACGACGTGCCGGAGCTTATGCGCCATTTCGGTAAGATGGGCCGTGTCAATTTTGTGCATGCGCGCAACGTGAAGCTGACAGGACCGAAGTCATTCGAAGAGTCCGCACATCTGTCGTCCTCCGGATCGATCGACATGTACGAAGTCATTCGTGCAATGAGCGATTTCGATTTCGAAGGTGCGATCAGACCGGACCACGGACGCATGATCTGGGGCGAAACGGGCAAACCCGGATACGGGCTGTACGACCGCGCGCTCGGCGCTGTCTACTTGAACGGACTATGGGAAGCGGTTCGGAAAGAGAAGCTTCGGACGCGTTTATGAGCACGATCTAACGATTTGGCAGGCGTCAGCCGTGTTTTTGGCTTTGGCTGCATCCGACAATGTCATACACAATGAGTCCCTGATTCACTTCAGGGGCTCATTTTGATATGATTAGTGAAAAGCAGGTTGTTTTTGCGAGATCAGGAATGATAAGGGAGAACTAGCAGCGACTTCATCAGCTGCATTCCTTCTCCTGGTCAAGAGAGGGTGAGCAAATAGGATGAATAAAACAGCCATTCTTATTCTTGGAGCGAGCGTATTGCTGGCATCTGCCTGCTCCAATTCTTCTTCAAGTCATCAAGTAAAAGAAGTGTCTGTCACACAAAATAACGGCGGCGCCCAAACAGGACAAGAGAGTCCGACTACCATGAATGTTAGTGAATTGTCAGATACAAACAAAAAGTTGGCTGATAAACTAAATGTTATAGCCAGCGATAGCAGTAAAATGAACAATGAGATTGCTGCTCTGCAAGCACGGCTTTATTTAACTCCTGCATTGAACGAAGTCTATGAGATCACGCCGACCTTGCAAATGGAGAACGGGTGGTTTGTTATCGATCAAATTCCGACAATAAAGTTGAAAGGCTACGATAAAGCACAAAGTGTCCGATTTATGGCGACTGTTACCGGCGAGCATCTTTCCCCTGCTATATTAGGTACCGATAAAAACCCGTCGGATGGATGGATTTATCATGGACCTTTGATAGGGAAAGGAAATATCATAGTTTGGGCGGAAGTGACTGAAACTGGCGGCAATGTGATACAGACTCCTGTGATTCCCTTTTTATCCAAATTGGAAGAAGATGCGACAGCATCCAAACCTGCTGAAAGGTTTAAGGACATTTCCGAGCCTAAAGCGGTGATAGAAAAGTATTACCAATTAACAGCTTCAGGGGACTATCAATCCGCCTGGGATTTGATTCATTCATCCGAAAGAGATCACCCTTCAAGTGATGCTAAAAACGCCATAAAACATCAATTTTTGGCCTTGCAAGGGACAAAAGGAATCCAATTAGATAAAATCATCAGCAGCACATTATTGGATGAATATAAATTCAATGTAACGCAGATTAGGTCAGTAGACGTATTGGAGATGAAATTAAAACTTTCCAGTGGGGAAGTAAAAACGATTCATATGCTCAAGGAATCGGATAACCGTTGGCGTCTGTTCTGGGAGCCGGATCGCGGATTGGAGTAAGTTCTTTCTCAATCGAGATGAGGAGAGTGGTTAGCAATGGAAAATACAGAACGTTTTTCAAATCGTGTCGATTCGTATATGAAATACCGCCCAAGCTATCCGAAGGAAGCTGTTGACTGCCTATACGGTATCGTTGGCTTGCGCCCGCAATGTGAGGTAGCGGACATCGGTGCTGGAACAGGTATTTTTTCAAGTCTGCTGCTGGAGAGGGGGAGCCATGTAACGGCTGTAGAGCCGAATCAAGCGATGCGAGAAGCCTCAGAGAAGGTACTAGGGGGAGACATCCATTTTCGAACTGTATCCGGTACCGCGGAGGGAACGGGACTGCCTGACCGTTCGGTTGATTTTATCGTCTGTGCGCAGGCGTTTCATTGGTTTAACCGAGACGCTGCGCAAATCGAATTCCGCAGGATTCTTAAGACAGACGGGAAAGCGGTGCTGATCTGGAATACGCGGCAGACGCAAGGCACCCCTTTTTTGGAAGGGTATGAGCAGCTGCTGCAAACGTACGGCACCGACTATGCCATGGTCAGTCAAAAGAACATTTCGCGGGAGACGTTGAATTCTTTTTTTAAGAAAGGTAAGCTGCAGGAAGCTAGATTCATTAACCGTCAAATATTCGATTTTGAAGGACTTCGAGGCCGGTTGTTGTCGTCTTCTTACATTCCATTAGTCGGACATCCGAGTTATGAGCCAATGATGGCGGAGCTTAAGAAATTGTTCGACATTACCGAAATGAATGGGCATGTGTTTTTCGAGTATGAAACTGAGGTTTTTTGGGGAGAGGTATAGGTTGAGTTATCAGTTAAGGGAAATGGGGCATTACGGGTGAGTGACATGCTTAATAAATATTGTGCCAAAATATTCGGCAAAACGGGTGTAATTATTGAAATCGGAACGGTTAAGAAGGTCACGAATCGAACGATTCACGTTGATTGGGGTACCAAAACATGGGTTTATCAGAACAAGGATTTCAAGTGGATTCCACTTAGCAAGGAAGAATTTGAACAAAAATATAAGAAACCTAAATTTTCTGATGAGGCGCTAACCAGAGCCTTGGAGTTAGGTTTAAAAATTACATATAATTAATCACTGTAAAAAAAAGAAAAGGGCTCCTTTCGGAGTCCTTTTAACGGTGAATTGATTGTTGGTACTTTGCTATGAATCTCACGAAAGTTTGGATCTTACCTGACTCACTAATGTAGTACTTATACTACAAAAACGACTCTGCGGCACATCCCCTCACTTCTAAATAGATTCAAAAACAGCTTCCCAGGTATATTTCGTTAAATTGCCCAACGGAACCACACCTCTCTTTTCACCGTTGATCTTATGATGCTTAGTATGAAGCTGAAATATTCGTTAAGTTAAAAAGACAGCAGTTTTAAAGCCATTGCACTTCTTAAATAGGTTATGTATGATTGAACTATCTCTAAGAGGTGGTGTTGAAGTGGGTAGAAGCCAAAGCAAGAGTAATCGCTTAAAGGCGGAAAGATCAGGTCTGATCAATCCGGAAATTAGTCGCAATCAGTGGCAACGAAAGCCGCAGACGCAAGTACTTCGCAATATGAAAGCAGAACAGCGCCGATCGCTGTGCCGGAATAAGGGCATGGACGACGGCGCTGTTTATTTTACTGCTAGGATGAGATTTGATCCATTTTTGATTTCATAGAAGCTAAGACAATCTTCTTATATCGAATTGCCAGTACAAGTACTTGGATTTGCTGTTTGCGGGTTAGCTGCTGGAAGCTGGGCTCTTCCTTCAAGAAGGTGCGTGTGATCGACCAAGCGACCGGTGTCATTCGGTGAGGCTTAATAGAAGGAACAAGTTGCGTATACCGATTACTGCGGAACTTATCCAGCCACGATTTTACTTGGGCTGTGGGCTTACTTTCGTCGACCAAACAAGGTGCGACAAGCTTTTTGGTATGTTTGCGAAGAAATTCGTACCGTTCGTTTCCAATCAGGATTGTGTAATTGCCGTCCTTGCGGTTTTTGCGTACCACTAATAAATGCATGCAATCCCAGAGCATGTTGCGAAGCTTCTTCAAATGCGGAGTCATTGCAGCGGGAAAATTGGGTTCGATCTTGCTAAGAGGTATATATTGGACGGTGAATCGCATATGCAACCTCCTCCCCTACTTGCATGTATATGGGCGTTATGCATTGTCCTAGTATTACCTTGCAATAAAGTTGATGTTGAAGCATTGCGTATACATTTGAAAGGGAATTTTCGATGTGCAAGCGAATAAATAATTAACTTGATTTAGCTGAAAGAGGGTATAGCTATGATATCAGTAGAAGAAGTACGGTCATACGCAATGTCTTTGCCTGAATCAGAAGAAATAGAGCATTGGGGTAAACCCTCATTCAGAATTAGAAATAAAATTTTTGCGGTCATCCAAGAGGATGGTGTTTCCTTGGTTGTTAAAACCGCTGGTGAAGATAGATTGATCTATACAACGATAGATCCTAAAGTATATAGTATGCCTAAATCATTCTCGAATGTGAACTATATGATCGTGAAATTAGATCTTGTCCATCCAGAAGAAATGCGGGGGTTATTACTAAAAGCATGGAGCAGTATCGCCCCAAAGAAATTAGTTAAGGAATTTATTCAAAACTGATAATTGTAAGGAGAGACTCATTGGGATGCTCAAAAACATCAAGAATATAAATTTTCTAATACGCGGATCCTTGGCGGTTCTTGCAGCGCTGTTTACGTTTTTCACAAGCGGAGATGCTTCCACTGGATACAGCGGAAGGGCGGCCAGTGCAGCCGGGCCAATCAGCAACGGGATTGTTATCTGCATTGATGCAGGTCATCAACAGCATGCTAATAATGAACAAGAACCAGACGGTCCGAATTCCAATTTGCTTAAACGGAAGGTTACGGGAGGAGCGACGGGGATTGCCACTGGCAGACCGGAATACGTGCTTAATCTCGAAGTGTCGTTCCTATTACGTGATCATTTGAGATCCATGGGATATACCGTCGTTATGACGCGAGAGAGGCATGACGTGAATATCAGCAATAAGGAACGGGCGGTAATCGCTAACGAAGCGAAAGCGGATTTATTTATCCGCATTCATGCTGATGGAATTTATGACAGCCATGTTCATGGAATTAGTGTGTTATACCCTTCACAGCGGAATCCTTATACCAAACAAATTTATGAAGCAAGCCGGAATGCGGCTGGAAATATCATGGAAGGACTTATCAGCCATACCAAAGCAGTATCGCGAGGTACGGTGGCCCGCGATGATTTGTCTGGCTTTAATTGGTCGAAAGTCCCGACAGTGCTTGTAGAGATGGGTTTCTTATCGAACCCCGCTGAAGATAAGCAGATGTCGGATAGTGCCTATCAATCTAAGCTCGCAGATGGAATGATCGAGGGGATTGAAACCTATTTCCACGATCATCCGATAAATAGAAAGGCTGATGTTCCTGCCCCATACACGAATGTTCCTAATCTGGCAAAAGAATTTCAAAACAGCGGCCCATCATGGTTCCATATCCTGATTAGGAAATTTTAAAAAGAGAGGAGCATACTGCCCTGGCAGCATGCTCCTCCGTTAAGATCCATTTCGTAAATCATCTGCCAAGAAAAAATTCGCTGAACGTTGTTCATCATTATCTTTAAAGCTTCGACCCAATTCAATGTTTGCTTCAACGGATTCAAAGACTTCCTGCTCGTTCGACTTTTCATCGGGTTCATCGTTCGCCTTTTTGTTCATTTATTACTCCTTCGAATTGAGGGTATAGATGGTTTATTGTTCCGTCTTTAATAAAAAATATTACTCAATAAAGGTTCGATTCAATCTTGCCAGCAGCTCCCCGAACTTCTGACGTTCCTCTTCGGTCCAGTCCGTTAATAACTGCGCATACCTGGCAAGCCGGACTTTTTTGGCCTCCATTACTTTACGGATACCTTCTTCAGTGACTTGAAAGTAACTGGACCTTCCGTCTGTTGGGTCAGGCAATCGCTGCACATACCCCTTGGCTTCCAAAACAGACGTTTGTCTGCTTATCGTCGATATATCTAAACGAAACTCGTCAGCTAACGCCTTAACGCCTATTGGTTCATTCATGGACAGCTGTGTAAGCAGCGTATAGGTTGATCTATCGAGCCCTCCCAGCTCCTTATCCAAAGAGGTGCGACGAATAAGAACAACTAATTCATAATCTATCAATTCAAGATCCTTTTCTTCCACCGGTCATCATTCCTTTTCTTGGCATTGACTTTTTGGTATGTAGTTGTATAATACAAGTAAAATAATTGTATCATACAACTACTTATAAATAAACCCAATTATATAATATGATTATGTTGGTGGAGGATACTATGGCTAATAAGGCAGCAGACAATTCATCGTTTTGGTTCATCATTTTATCTATTTTTTTCGGGAATTTTATGTCCATTCTCAGTTCTACTACGATCAATGTTGCCTTTCCGATATTTATGAAAGATTTTCACGCCGAGCTAGGCGTTGTTCAATGGATGATTACCGGATTTTTGCTGGCTACAGGGGTTGTCGCTCCGGTTGTCGGCTATTTTGGTGACCGGTGGAGCTATAAACGTTTATATATTTGTGCCTTATCAGGCTTTACGTTATTCTCAGGTTTATGTATGATCGCATGGAATATCGAATCGTTGGTGCTGTTTCGGATTCTGCAAGGGGTATTCAGCGGCTTAATTATTCCTACTACAATGACAATGATTTACCAATTTATTGAAAAAGACAGACAGGCGTTCGCGATGAGCTTATGGAGCCTATCTTCCATGCTGGCACCGGCTTTTGGACCGACACTGGGAGGCTGGCTCACAGAATTCTTTAGTTGGAGATCGCTCTTTTTCCTTAATCTGCCGATCGGGCTTGCTGCCATTGCCATTGCCATCAAGTGCCTTCCTTTTCAACGGGCAAGCCAGTCGAGGACGTTCGATTTACCCGGTTTTATAACCGTGCTTATCAGCAGTTCCTTCATTATTCTTGCGTTTAGCGAAGGGAATGGATGGGGTTGGACCTCCTGGAAAACCCTGTCGTTTCTGATTATTGGGGCAGCGACATTGGTGTATTTCATTCGCAGGGAGCTTTCCTTGAAGGAACCGGTACTGAACCTTAGCGTATTTCAAACAAAGCGCTTCACTTACAGCTTGATTATCAATTGTATTATTACCGCGTCGTTATACTCGGGTACATTCTTAATTCCGATTTTCCTGCAGGATATTCAGCAATCGACGGCTTTGAATACGGCATTGGTGCTGCTGCCCGGTTCACTGGTTATGGCATTGTTTTCTCCGATTGTCGGAAAGCTGTATACCAAAACCGGCCCTTTCTGGCTGATCCTCAGCGGTATTGTATTGCTGATCGTATCTACCTGGGAGTTAAGTCATATCACGCTGCAGGCTACTCATGTGTATGTCGCGGTTTGGATGACGATCCGCTATGTGGGGATTGCCTTGGCATTTATGCCAGTCATGAATGCCGGGATGTCTGCCATTCCCAAAGAGAAATCCGGACACGCATCGTCCGTTACGAACTGGGTGCGCCAAGCAACAGGAGCATTGTCCATTGGGATATTTAGTTCTTTGCTCGCTGCCAGATCGCTGACTCACCAGAAAGAGCTCAGTGGAGGAGCGTCGGCAAGTGCCCAATTCGTGCGGGAGCAGGGCATGACCTTAGGCGTGCAGGATGTTTTTATGGCAGCTACGATCATTTGTGTACTTGCTATACCGTTAACCTTTTTATTAAAAGAAAAGCGCAAGAAAGCACATTTCCTGACCGAGTAAAAGGGGTATTAGGTTGAACCGTGTTCTAATCATACTTGTCCTCATCCATTCTGCTTTTATTTTCAATGATGAGTTCGGCTTCGGTCTCAAAATTCAAATGCAGCTCCGCTGGAAGCAGGTAGAGAATATTTTTAATCATGGGTAACGCTAAGAATGCCTCCAGTGTATGCGGTTGTTGATCTAGCTCATAGAACCACTCACGGACAGCGTCGATAAATTTATAAAAAGACGCTTCAAATTCATTTGCAGTCGATTCAGCCTCATCGTTTTGCGACACGGACATAGACTTCCAGTTTCTCAGCGTGGCGTCTAACGCTTGTTTGACTTTCGCATTCATTCAATAACCTCCTGATATAGACGATATCTTAGCATGGCATACGTCAGAGGTTATGTACATATATCTTAATCATTGATCAGAAGTTTCAGTTCGGGGAAGGTGAACAGAGTTGAAATTAAGATATTTTTTAATGGTGTTGGTACTCTCTGTGATTGTATTATCTTTAACGGGCTGCGTACCTGGAGATGGAGTAAATAACTTGAACCATCCGGCAGGATTTTTCTGGGGGATATGGCATGGTTGGATTGCGCCCATTTCATTAATTATTGGTTTATTCAATCACACTATCCGCATATATGAAATTTCTAATTCCGGATGGTGGTATGATCTTGGATTTTATATAGCTGTTATCAGCGGTTTCGGCGGTATTTCACTTTCTCGTCGAAAAAAAGTAAACCGAGAATAGTTTTTTGTATATGCGGCTGCCATTGTGCAGTCATTTTTTTGTGCCCCTCGGATGAGGGGCACTGCCAAATGATTTGAATTACGAGAGGGTTTCTTCATTGGCACTGTCAGAGGCTGCAATCCGTGCTTCAGCTAATTGTTGATGGGCTCGATCAAGTTGTTCCTGGGCTGACTGTATAACCCGCCGTCGATCATTATTAACAGTCTGTGATTGATTCAATTCGCTAAGCGCATGATTAACTGCATTATGAGCCTGAATTTCAGCACTTTGTTCTTGGTTTTCTGATTGTGGGTCAGACATCGAATTCCCCTCCAATGGTTGTTTTTTACAGCAAGTTTAATATTGTCTGTATGATATTAATTCATGCATGGCACCTCTTGGCGGTTGGTAGTAACAATGGATAAAAACACCTCTAAGGGAAAACCTATTTCCAAAAAAGGAGGAGCGGCATGCAAAACGATAATGAGGACTTTAAGAACAATCCAAAAGCAGAATCAGATTCCGAAAAAGGGTTGGAAAATAAATACGGGTCGGAATTGGATATGATGCGCGGATATGCGAATCAGCTGAATGGGGAAATTGAAGCGTATGGCGAAATGAGTTGTAGAGAAGAAAAATAATGCAGCTGCGTGGAGCGAGAAAAAAGTGAGGCATGCTGCAACAACAGCATGCCTATTTTTCATTTAGCTCTTATCTCAAGTAACTCATATGAAATTAGCCCCATAGGAGCGTCTACGCTAATTACGTTTCCCACGGATTTACCCATGAGGGCTGCCCCTAAGGGACTCTCGTATGAAATTTTATTCTCGATAACATCAGCCTCAGAAGGACCCACGATCCGGTATTCAATTTTTTCGGAAAATTCAACATCATATAAGGTAACTATGGATCCGACATGAACAGTTGTTATGTCAAGATTTTCAGCCACGCGGGCCCTTTTTAGCATCCTTTCAATCGTGAGTATTCTCGTTTCCATGAACGACTGATCATTCTTGGCGGAATGGTATTCACTGTTTTCTTTTAAATCGCCATAACTGATAGCTGTTTTGATACGACTTGCTAATTCTTTGCGCTTAACTGTTTTAAGGTCTTCAAGTTCAAACTCTAATTTAGCCAGACCTTCCGGAGTTAAAATAATTTCATCTTTATCCATATCTACATCTCCTAATTACTATGCAATTTTCAATTAAACGTTCTTTCATGCATTCTACACTATATCCGGTTATCTTGCGAAGTCGTCTTATTTAGTTTCGCTTGGTTTATCTTTACATGTTACCCAGAAACAATTATAATAATTTTAATAGTTTCATTTAGTAAAATTAAGTTTCATCAGATGAAATTTAATAACACATTACAGAAATAAGGTGACTACATGAGATTTGCAGACTTTCATTCTAACGTAAAACTCCGAATCGTATTGAGTTTTTTCACAAGTATGCTGAGCAATATGTTCACTCCGTTCATGGCGATTTATTTCGCTAAGACGCTTGGAACCACGATTGCAGGCATCACTACAATTGTAAGCATCGTAATTGGACTTTTATTTGCAACGATTGGCGGTCATTATGCGGATCGGATCGGAAGAAAAAAGGTCATGATCCTTTCCGAAGCTATATGCGTCATATCCTATGTGATTATGGCGCTGATGAATTCGCCTTGGCTGCATTCACCTATAGTCACACTATGGATGATGATGTTGGTTAGTGCGGGTTGGGGGCTTAGCAAACCGGCGGTTGATGCTATGCTGATTGACGTCTCAACGAAGGAAACGCGGGCAAGCATGTACCGTATCACATATTGGTCTAATAATTTATCATTATCCATTGCAGGGATAATAGGGGCATACTTTTTTAGCGATTACTTATTTGAATTGTTCATTGCTGTTGGGACAATGACATTAATTTCACTTGCAGTTACGCAGCTGTACATAGCAGAGACACTTCCGATGGAAGCAAGCCAAAAAAGCGAATTGCCGGTTTTAAAAACGAAAACATCCATTTTCGGCAGCTACAATATGGTATTACGTGATACGAAGTTTATGGCATATATCGTAGCCAGCGTGTTAACCCTTTCCGTAGAAAGGAATCTAACGAACTATATAGGTATACGTTTAGAAGATAACATGCATCATGCAAGATGGCTGCCATGGATTCAAGCCAAGGTTAACGGGCTTGAAATGCTGGGGTTTCTTCGAACTGAAAATACGCTGGCGGTTGTTGTGCTTTCGCTCTTTATCGGAAAGCTGCTGCAGGGAAGATCCGATGCCAAAACGATGCTGTCTGCCATGGCGCTTAATATTATCGGCTATTCCTATTTAACTTTTGGCAATCAACCGGCTCTGCTTATTCTGCTTATGCTGGTGGCGACAATCGGCGAGTTAGTATATGTCCCTATCAAGCAAGCCCTTCTTGTTAATCTCGTACCGGACCATTCTCGCAGCTCGTACATGGCCATTAACGGCATGGCACTTAGGTCTAGTCAGATTCTAGCAGGTTTGAATGTTGTAATCGGCGGCTTTCTTTCACCAGGGGGTATGGCCTTGGTTATATTACTGACCGGAATGGCGGGTTTGTTAATCCTGCTCTTGATTTTACCTAGCATGGATGAAAAAAAGACAGATCCTAAGAGTTCTAAAATGGTCCAACAATCTGTATAAAAATAATTAAACCCGCTGGAGTGATGTTCTCCAGCGGTTTTATTTTTCCATCTAAGTCTATGGTTTATCGGAATACGCAGCATTAATCTTCTGACAACAGATGGTTTACTTCATTTTGGTTAAGCTTAAGTTCGTACATAATGCCTAACCTTATCGTTTGGTGTTGATTGTTAATCCATTTGAAAAGCTTGAATGTTCTTCTCGTCACTTTAGATGAGTAATTGGAATGTGAAAGTAAGGGATCACCAAAATGGCACATGAAACAAAGACCAACCATGCTAACAGTGGTCTTGTATGATGAAGTCGTAAAGTAGGGAACATGATAAACCAAAACAAAACTGACCACCCCAAATTCCAGCCATTGTCATAAGTTGTGAATTTCAAAATTACGAACATACCTTCAGCTAACGACATTATAACAGCCCAAAAAGTGATATAAGCTGTTTGCATCAACCGTCGTGATTTATAGGGATAACGTGAGAGATACATAAAGAACAGCAGTGGGAACGAAGTGAAACACATCCAGAGATCAAGAAGGGTATGGTTGGGAATGAACAATGCCTTGTGAAAATGCCAAAGCGAGTGTTCATATGTGAGAACGGAACAGATCATGTCTACACTGATAGTAAACAATATGGTTGGGTAGTATTGCCTCCAACTTCTCCAATCCTTAACGACAAACCAAGATGCAAATAATAATATAAATGGAAATACCACCGCCATAAACTCACCAACGACCTCAATCACTGAACTACCTCCGAATATATTCAACCATTCCGTCTCTTAATATAAAAGTATATCCATTGATGAATTGCAGCTATTCATCAATTAATTCTAGAAGGTAATCCGTATAGGTTTCATCATTCATCTGGGAAATAGCTTTGGCGAGTTTGTCAAGTGCAGCATCTCTAGAAAGTTGTTCATAGTCCAACTTGGTCATATTCACCATGCGAGCTTGAAACGCTGTACTACTGTTTTCTTCAATATAATCAGTTACTTCATGCATCGGCCATTTTTTTAATGTCCATATACTTACATTTTTTGACATTGCGCTAACCCACCTTAAACTAAATTTTGTGAATAAGTTTTCCCTAAATCTAATGGTTATAAAGCCAATAAAGCTATGTATTTTTGTAGTCTTTCTCCTTAAGCCTTGTATTATAATACTAGTTATTACTACAATACATGAGAAGGTATGATCTCACTCAAGCATGAAAGGAACGTCTATGACATATTTCACAGAGCAAGTCATTTCGATTATCCGAAGTATTCCAGAGGGAAAAGTAATGACTTATGGACAAATTGCGAAACAAGCAGGAAGCCCAAGAGGAGCAAGACAAGTTGTTCGAATTCTGCATGCGATGAGCACAAAGTATCGACTTCCTTGGCATAGAGTGATCAATTCTAAGGGAGAGATTAGTATCCTAGATGATGAATCCTTCCAGATGCAGATATTTTTATTGCAGGCAGAAGGGGTAGAAATTAGGAATGACCGTTATATCTCTCTCGAACGCTATCAATTCCAATTGGACATTATGGAATAGGGTGATACAAATGATAATTATTTTCATATTGGCGATTGCAGCTTCCGTGTATGTCCTTTTCATCTTGCCGACCCAATGGCTTAAAGTGGAACATGTCCATGTACCAAGCGCGCTTGGCATTAAGATCCTCCAGATCAGCGACCTTCATGTCGAAAAGCTTCGAATTAGTCCTCAAAAGCTAAAACGTATCATCGAGCAAGAAACTCCGGATTATATATTTCTCACCGGTGACTTTACGGAAAAGGAATCTTATTTAACTAAGGTGGAGCGATATGTTGAAGCGATCACTTCCCAAGGTATTCCCGCATTTGCTGTTTTAGGTAATCATGATCACCATCTGAACCGAACGGCGCTGAATAAGCTTGTCCAGATCCTTGAACTTGCAGGCATCCATGTGCTGAACAACCGTTCTATCTCCTTGGACGGTTTTCAAATCGTCGGCATCGATGATTATGGAAGCAAGAAAAGCAGAGTCGACGATGCATTTAGCGGTGTAGATCCAAGCAAACCAACACTCGTTCTAACACACAACCCTACCGTGATCCTTCATCTAAAAAATGAGTTTACTTATTTGATGGCGGGCCATTTCCATGGCAAACAGTTCAACATCCCGTACCTCTTTCGGTTCATCAACAAAGGAAAGCTTGCAGCCAGTGGCATATACAAAGGACTGCACACCGGAACTTACGGCAAGTTTTATATCTCTAAAGGGATCGGTCAGACCGGTCTTAACGCTCGTTTATTTATTCGAAGCGAAGTTACTTTGCATCACTTATAAAGGAAATGGCTGACACTAAATAATTTCGTCAACCAAACCTAAGTTTAATGCTTCCTCTGGACTGATGAAGCAATCGCGTTGATGTTCCTGAATACTAATAAGATCTTCTATTTTGAATTTCGTTCTCGTTAATAAATACTGATCATAGATGCTTTGTAATCGCTGCACTTCATCAAGCCGGTTCTTTAAATGCTCCATCTGACCGTTGATATGGCTTGAAACTGAATGGTACATGAACGTGCTGAGCCTGCCCGCATACCGCTTGTGGCCGCTTACAGCGATAAGCAAGCCCATACTGGCAGCAAGTCCATACACATAAGTGTGAACAGCCGATTTGCTGTTATCGATTACATTAATCAGACTTAGGCCATCGTACACGTTTCCGCCGTTGCTGTTAATGATGATATCGATGGGAAGGCGCTTGAAGTCTTTTTCTTTCATCTCCCTTTCATCATCTGATTTGTTCATTTTCAATATATGTTCAACAGCGGCTTTAACGGAAGTTTTATCAATTGCGTCAAATAACAGTAGTGTTCTTTCGGTCATAGTTATGCCTCCAGTGTCACACGACTTATTGGTACAATTAATGTATTCTTCTTTTTAAGACAATGTAACGGATATTAAGCCCTTCTTTAACCTGAAAATGCGAAATTCTTTTCATTTCATTTTAATAAAACTAAGATATATTACCTATCATAAAGATAGGGGGAATTAGATATGGAGACTAAGGAAGCTAAGATGACCAAACCATCATGGATCCCCCGGAAGGAACGAATAGGGGTATATACCGCGCTCGCAGCATCCGTATTGTTCGTAATATGGGGGCTGTGGAATCTGATTCATGTTCCGGCAGCAGCCTGGCATAGTCGGAGTTTTCAACGTACGTTTAAAAGCTATGGCTCGAATGCCAGATTGGCCTTGTTTTTTGTGTTAGCTAATTATGCGCTGGCATTTCTTATAAAAAAGCGGCTATGGGATCAATGGGGAATGGTGAAAAAAGGGATGATTGCTTTATTGCAATTCTTCCGAAGATGGCATACGACCATTGCGATTGTAGCGATTGCGCTAATCCTGCTTCATGTAGTCGCCGTTTTTATGTATGGCTTTCAATTTGATTTCAACAACATCAGCGGACTGCTTGCGCTGTTAGCCCTGCTGCCGGTACCGGTCTCCGGCTTGTTCAGATATAGGAGATTAGACCGTAAATGGCACCTCCGATCTGGTCTGGCCTTTGGAGTTTTATTCCTGATACACGCTTTTCTATAGATTAATACCTCCTAACTGCCCATAGAGAAATAACACGTGGTTAATGATCGAGTAACTTTGTATAATTAAACTGCAAGCAAATATTCATATACAAGGTGAAGCAATGAGAATAGCATTTTTTGATTCGGGGATAGGCGGAATAACCGTTTTAGTAGAAGCCATGAAGCAATTACCCAAAGAGGATTTTTTATATTTTGCGGATACCCTTCATGTTCCTTATGGGACTAAAACGAAGGAAGAAGTAAATCAATACGTCCAAAGATCTGTAGAGACGATTATTAAGGAAGAAATTAAAGCACTTGTCATTGCTTGCAATACCGCCACAAGTATAGCGGTTTCAGAATTAAGAAACAGGTATGATTTTCCCATTATCGGCATGGAGCCTGCGGTAAAGCCGGCTGTAGAGATGAACCGCTCGACCGGGAAAAGAGTGCTTGTTCTTGCTACGCCGTTAACATTAAAGCAAACAAAGTACAGGGAGTTAATTTCTCGAGTAGATGATCATTTCAGCGTGGATTCGCTGCCTTTGCCGGAATTAGTTGCTTATTGCGAGGATTTGAACTTCGATACGCTAATCATATTCGATTATTTTATCAAGAAACTTTCAGATTTTGACTTAAACCAATATGGCACAGTAGTGCTTGGCTGTACACATTATCCTTTTTATAAAGGCATTCTTAGAAAGATTTTGCCGGAACATATTCAAATTGTAGATGGCAGCGCCGGTACAGTGAATAGGTTAGCGCAATTATTGAATATTAAGGATCAATTTCATCCGCACGGAAATTCAAACACAAAGTTTCTTTGTTCCAGTAACGATCCTCTGTACATACGAAAGATGGAAATGGCGCTTGCGTGGTTTCGAAGCAGAGAATAACTGTACAAAAGGAGCTGTCCACATTGCGAACGCTAACTTTTCGGGAAGATAAGACGTTTACAATCGTGCAGTTCACAGATGTTCATATGAAATCCGGAGGCAAGTCCGACGAACGGACACTCGCGCTCATGGGAAGGATATTAGACATAGAGAGGCCTGACCTTGTTATTTTCACGGGGGATGTCATTGAAGACACGGCGTGTGACAAGCCTCTCCACAGGTTCGATCTGGCCGTTTCTGTCGTTGAACAACGCCGCATTCCATGGGCAGTCGTTTTTGGTAACCATGATACGGAGCTGAAAGTAACCCGATTAGAGCTGATGAACAAGATAGCTGGATACCAATATGGATTTGCTGCTGTTAAGCAGCCAAATGTAAGCGGGATCGGCAATTATGTGCTTGAAGTGAGGGATTCATCCGGTAAGGCAACGGCACTGTTGTATGGCTTGGATTCCGGAAGCATATCTGCTTTGCCGCATGTACATGGCTATGGCTGGGTATGCAGAGATCAGATCGATTGGTATGTCCGGCAATCCCGTGCGTATAAGGTAAGAAATGACGGCAAGCCATTGACTGCGCTTGCTTTTTTTCACATTCCCTTGCCGGAATATTCGGATGTATGGGACAAGGAGATTTGTTACGGGCATCAGTATGAGAAGGTGAGTTGTCCGCAGATCAATACCGGCTTATTCGCAGCCATGGTTGAAATGGGAGATGTAACGGGCATATTCGTAGGCCATGATCACGTTAATGACTATTGGGGACAGCTGCAAGGTATCCGTCTTTGTTATGGCCGAGCAACGGGATACAACACGTACGGAAGACCAGGTTTCAAGCGCGGTGCACGAGTAATTCGGATGCGGGCAGACAAACGCGGATTTGAGACTTGGCTGCATCTCGAAGGCGATATCATTGTGCGTAATCAGCCTGAACACAGACCGGATGCAAGGCGAATTTTTACTAAAATGAAAGTTGAACTAAAACGATTGTTGAGCGGGCGCAACCGCCACTAATTGATAGTTTTTCATTTTTATAGAATAAGAATGAAAGACACCTCTTTAGAATAGATATGAATAAAGTACCTATCTATTTTATCCAATATATGAGGTGATTCTTTTTATGAGTACAAACAAAAACAAGCTTACTACCAGTTGGGGTGCTCCCGTTGGGGATAATCAGAACTCCATAACTGCCGGTTCACGGGGCCCGACATTAATTCAAGATGTCCACTTGCTTGAGAAATTAGCCCATTTCAACAGAGAACGCGTTCCTGAGCGCGTAGTTCATGCCAAAGGTACGGGCGCGCATGGTTATTTAGAAGTTACCAATGATTTGACGGCGTTTACCAAAGCTAACTTTCTGTCAGAAGTAGGCAAACGTACGCCTTTATTCGTGCGATTCTCTACAGTAGCCGGTGAGAGCGGTTCTGCGGATACGGTTCGTGACCCGCGAGGATTTGCGGTGAAATTTTATACTGAAGAAGGAAACTATGATCTGGTAGGTAACAATACGCCAGTATTCTTCATCCGTGATGCCATTAAATTTCCTGACTTTATTCATACGCAGAAACGTCATCCTCAAACTCATTTGAAAAACCCCAATGCCGTATGGGACTTCTGGTCTTTATCTCCTGAATCCCTGCATCAAGTTACTATTCTGATGTCCGATCGGGGCATACCGGCAACGCTCAGACATATGCATGGATTTGGCAGTCATACATTCAAATGGGTAAATGCCGAAGGTCAGGGCGTGTGGGTGAAATATCATTTTAAAACAGAACAAGGGGTTAAAAACTTAACGAACGAGGTTGCTGCACAAATCGCTGGCGAGAATCCAGACTATCATACAGAAGATCTGTTTAACGCAATTGAAAATGGCGACTTTCCGTCATGGAAACTGTGTGTGCAAATTATGCCGTTAGAAGACGCAAATACGTATCGTTTCGATCCGTTCGATGTGACGAAAGTATGGTCGCAACAAGATTACCCCTTAATTGAATTAGGCCGAATGGTGTTAGACAGAAATCCGGAAAACTATTTTGCGGAAGTGGAGCAAGCCACATTCTCTCCCGGAACGTTAGTGCCCGGCATCGACGTTTCCCCGGATAAAATGCTGCAAGGCCGGTTGTTTGCCTATCATGATGCGCATCGTTATCGGGTAGGTGCTAACCATCAAGCTCTGCCGATTAATCGTCCGCAGAATGAAGTGAACAATTATCAGCGTGACGGCCAAATGCGATTTGATCATAACGGCGGAGGGTCCGTTTATTACGAGCCTAACAGCTATGGCGGATCGACTGAATCACCTGAGCATAAACCTGCTTCTTATGAAGTGTCGGGTATAGCGGAGAGCACAGCCTATGATCATCATGATCACTTTACGCAGCCGGGCGATTTGTTCCGCCTCTTAAGTGAAGATGAACGTACCCGATTGATCCAGACGATAGTTGGCGCCTTGCAGCCTGTTGAGAACGACGAAATTAAGCTTAGACAAATCGGGCATTTTTATAAAGCGGATCCGGAGTATGGGCAGCGCATCGCTGAGGGATTAGGATTATCCATTCCGGAAGCAATTTTATAATCTGCGGCAGCTATCTTTTCAGCATAAAAGGTAGCTGTCTTTTTTTCTTCGAATTTCATAATAAAACGAGGTGATCATAGTGGGGACCCGTTTATTATCAGAGGATATGATTAAAAAGCGATTTCCGCATTTGAGATACGTTAGAATACATACAAACGGTATAAATAGAGCTACTATATACGCGTGGGATGAAAATTTATTTTTACAAGATTATGAAATTGGCAGGCTGAATCAATATGCTGCCGATTATTTGTATCCGCACGTTTGCTTTGACGTTAAACCGTACAACTTGGTCCTAAACGATAAAGTTCCCCAAGTGCATGAATTACCTGATCTAATCATCAGAACGGCCATGAATAGAAGCCTGAATCAGAGTGGGATCGTCTCGGCCATAAACAGATTATTCTCTTGCGGTCGGTTGATTTTTAACAGGTATGAACCAATTACTGGATGCATTCATTTTGAATTCCGATCAACTGTCCCCGTGATTGAGAGTGATAAAAGGTTAATTTCCAATTACCTTAATGAGATTATTCCCCTAGGGTCAATCTGTGAAGTGGCTTATTATGTAGAATTGGGTGGAATTGTGAATCAGTTGTGACTTATGAATACGATTCTTGCTCTGATAGGCTGTTTAATGGAACCTCTTCTCAACTTTTAAAAACTATTCTCCAAACTGTCGACGTGGTTTATAGAATTCCAAACTATTCCTTTTCATACGGGCTTATGTTAAATTGATTCATAAAAGCCGCTTGGCGCAAAGATAAGAGGCCTAAAGATGTCATTCTTAAAAACAACTTCCAATGATGGCAACCTCTCTTTAAATCAGAAAAGCCCTATTGAAAAGTACCGACCTTTGGTTTCACTTAGTAGAAGCATTTGGAATTCCCGATGGACCGCTGACATTTCTCTTTTGTTTGTTGCCCTCATTTGGGGAACCACATACGTCGCTTCAAAAGATGTCGTGGCAACTGTTCCAGTCATGCAATTCCTCTTTATTCGCTTTGCATTAACTACGATACTCATGCTTCCTTTAACCATTAAAGCTATCCGACAAGCAAATCGTTCAACCTGGTTTAGCGGTCTTATTTTTGGATTCTTTCTCCTTGCGATCTTCACGCTTGAGACTTATGGTGTTGCATTTACATCTGCCAGCAACGCCGGCTTCATTATCAGTCTGTTTGCAGTGCTAGTTCCAACCATCGAAAGTATTGTATATCGCAAGCGCCCGAATATCGGGCTGTTCGGAGCCGTGCTATTGTCTGTTCTTGGGACAGCTTTACTTACCTTGCATGGATATCGCGTTAACATTGGGGATTTCTTGATCCTAGGCGCTGCAATCTGCAGGGCCTTACAGATGACGTTCACCAAAAGGTTGACGGATGGGAAGCTAATGGACTCCGGAGCACTAACCACCATTCAACTCGGTGTAGTAGCAATAGGTACTGGAATCGTCAGCATGTTTCAGCACCCGGCTTATTCACAACTGACATCTTCCTTTTGGTTGATCACGGGGTATCTCGCAGTTTTCGCCACCATGCTTGCTTTCATCATCCAACTGACAATGATTAGGCGCACTTCACCATCCAGGGTGGCTGTATTGATGAGCAGTGAACCTGTTTTTGCAGCGGTTTGCTCCGTCCTCCTGCTGGGTGAGCACATAACGATAACGTCTATGATTGGCGGGTGCTGTATAGTAGTTGCCATGTTCTGGGGAAGAAGGCTTTCTTGAGTTACCAAGAGAAATCCATGATCCTATTGTTCACGGTTTCACAGTTTCTTTGCAGATAATAGGTTCCTCAAATTAACCGTAAGGATAAAGTTTGTTACCAAACCCGCGATTAACCCCCAAAATGCAGATCCGACTCCAAAAATAGAAATTCCGGAAATAGTAACCAGAAACGTAATGAGAGCGCTCTCCTTTTCCGATCCCGCCATGGCAGAAGACAGATTTGAACTTAGTGAGACAAATAGTGCCAGCCCAGCGATAGCAGCGGTCAATTCTTTTGGAAATGCAGAAATTACAGAAGCGATCGTTGCGCCAAAAAGACCTAATATAGGATAAATGACGCCGCAAGCGATTCCGGCAATATAACGTTTGCTAGGATCAGGATGCGCTTCTTTTCCTGTACATATTGCAGCAGTGATAGCCGCTAGATTAAGTCCATGGCAACCGAATGGGGCAAGCAAAATAGACGCAATACCAGTCGTCGCTATAAGAGGGTTAGCGGGTGTGTTATATCCGTCTGCTCTTAATACACCTATACCTGGAGCATTCTGAGAGGCAGTCGCCACAATGCTGAGAGGTATAGCAAGACCTATAAATGCAGCAATTGAAAAAGTAGGTTTCGTAAAAATAGGATGTATTATCGTGATATGAACACTATTGAAATTCAATTTATGTGAACAATATGCAATCGCTAGACCAGCCAATAAGGTGAAAAGAACAGAATAACGGGGCGACCAACGTTTACACACCAAGTAGCACAATAACATAGGGATTACTAAGATCGGAAGCTGTTTTAGAGAAACAAATATATCGACCCCAAACTTTAATAAAATTCCAGCTAACATCGCAGTTGTTATAGACTGTGGGATTTTTTTCATCACATATGAAAAAAGACCGCTAAAACCCAAAATAGTAATTATAATTGCTGATAGCAAGAATGCGCCAATGGCATCCGAATAGGAATATGCAGACCAACCGGATACTAGCATGACAACTCCCGGGGTTGACCATGCCGTTATAACCGGCGCTTTGAAATACATACTCAGAATCAGTGACGTAAGCCCGGTTCCAAATGAGATTGACCATATCCATGATGATAAAAGAGGATCGCTTAAGTGTGCCGCTTGTGCAGCTTGAAAAATGATGAGTATAGGCCCGGCAAAGGCAACCATAGCAGCAATTAGACTTACACTTATCGCAGATATAGAGAGATCATTCTTAATACTGCTAAACGATGAAATAATCTTAGAGTTTAATTGACTGATCATTTAGAATCTCCTCTATGAATTTCTGATGTTATCACGAACTATACACTGATTTTTTTAGTAAATAAAGTAAAAATATAGGACAATTTAGCGTGTTTTGAAAAATAGCAGTGTCACAACTTGTCAAAGCATCGCATGATATATTCATGTAATATTATATCACGTCAATAGGAAATGTAAGCATTTGCAAAATACATATTTTTTTGTTAATTACGAGATTATCAAAAAAAATATTTTTTGTATTGCCAAAAAGGAGGAAAATGTGTATATTTTGTGTTAGATATAATGCCATTATCTGTGACTATTTTTTATTAACCAAGGGGGAATTTTTTTTGAAGATGAAGAAGCCGTTAGTATTGCTTTTGACCACAGTTTTTGCGATGTCTGTCATTGCAGGATGTGGAGCAGCATCAAATCCAGGTTCCAAAGCGCTTACAACAATTAAGATTGCTTCTCAATCGCCGCTGTCCGGCGGTAATGCAACGCTTGGCGAATCTATCAAACTTGGCGCTCAAATGTCTTTGGATGATCACAAAGCAGAATTTGAAAAGCTGGGCTTCGCTCTCGAACTTGTTCCTTTCGACGATCAAGGCGATCCGAAAAAAGGGGTAGCAAATGCAGAGTTAATCGGTGCAGACCAATCCATTCTAGGTGTAGTCGGTCATATGAACTCCGGCGTAGCGATTCCTTCTTCAGTAGTTTATGAGAAATACAATACAGTTATGGTATCTCCTTCGAATACAGCAAATGAAGTAACAGATCGTAATTTGAAATCCGTTAACCGGATTTGCGCACGGGATGACTTCCAAGGTCCTGCGGCTGCCGATTATGCGGTAAACACAGTTAAAGCTAAAAACATTTTTGTAATTCAAGATAAAACAGCTTACGGTCAAGGCTTAGCGGATGCTTTCAAAGGTGCTGCTGAAAAGCTTGGAGCGACTATCGCAGGTTATGAAGGTATCACACAAGGCGAAAAAGACTTTAACGGCGTATTAAACCAAGTCCTTAGCAAAAAACCGGACTTCATCTTCTTCGGCGGTGTTTATGCGGAGGGAGGATTGATCGTAAAACAAGCGCGTGAGAAAGGTATTAACGTTCCATTTATGGGCGGCGATGGTTTAGATTCTTCCACGATGGTTCAAATTGCAGGTAATGGCATCACGAATACATTATACAGTTCGACGGCTACAGACATTACAAAAACAGCAGAAGGTAAAAAATGGGCAGATGCATACAAAACAAAATTTAGTAAAAACCCGGAATCTTACTCTGCATACGCTTATGATTGCATGACCATCATTTTGGAAGGCTTGAAAACTGCAGCAAAAGCTAATAGCGGTAAAGCGCCAACGCGTGAACAACTGCGTGATGCTGTTCGTGCCGTTAAAGATTTCACGGGCGTATCGACAAAAGTTAGTTTTGACAGCAAAGGCGATAATAGCTTCGCAAAAATCTTTATTTACAAATTTGAAGGCCAAACATACCCAGGTACTTTAATCAACGAAATCAGCAAAAAGTAATAAACAATAATAACTCCACTTTTTTAAAACTGATAAAGAGGTATGTGCTAATCGCCGTACCTCTTTTATTCCTAATTTAGACTGGTTAATGAGAGGAGTTAATTAATGATTACGAGCATTATTCACTCACTACCGCAAGTATTAATTGACGGCCTTACCTTAGGAATGATCTACGCTGTTGTTGCCTTGGGCTATACGATGGTTTATGGAATCTTGGAACTAATCAACTTTGCGCATGGTGAAATATTCATGACCGGCGCTTTTATCGGCACATCCGTACTTTTTGCTTTTAACACAACAGGTGTCCTTCAAGCTCTGCCTGGTTGGTCTACCTATATGATCGTCCTCCTTATCGCAATGATTGTTACAGGCTTCTTGGGGGTAGGTATTGAACGAATCGCATACCGACCGCTTAGGAATGCGCCCAAATTAATCTCACTCATTTCCGCTATTGGTGTGTCTTTTGTTATTCAAGACGTGATTCGGTTTATTGCGGAACTTAAAACGGGTAACTATATGGTGAGCGGAATCTCGCTCTACGATAAAAATATAACAATAAGTTCGTCCAAAATTTCGAGCAGCCTTGGAGATGCTTTTTTAAAAAGTAATACAATTATTATGATTGCGGTTGCCATCGTATTGATGATTGGATTGGATATATTCATCAACCGCACCAAATGGGGCGTGGCGATGCGCGCGGTGGCGCAAGATCGTGAAACAGCTTCACTAATGTCCATCAGTGTAAACAAAGTGATTGCGTTAACCTTTTTTATTGGCTCTGCACTGGGCGGTGCTACAGGTGTACTCTTTGCGCAGCAGTATGGCACGATTGACCCTTATATTGGCTATATATTAGGTCTTAAAGCTTTTACTGCCGCTGTATTAGGCGGCATTGGGAACATTCGCGGCGCTATGTTTGGCGGCTTGGTCCTAGGTTTATTAGAAATATTCGCTTCGGCAAATTTACGAGTGATTACACACGGTTTATTTGGCGGCGAATATAAAGATGTATTTGCCTTTATGATTCTAATTATCGTGTTGATCTTTAAGCCTGAAGGGATTTTCGGCAAAGCTATGAAAGAGAAAGTATAGGTGGTGTCCAATGGATAAAATAATGCTCTTATTCAAGCAAAACAAGTTATCCCAGGCTATTGTCTATGCGCTCTTTGTTATCATTGGCACGCTCAGTGTGTATTTTCTAAACAAGTCAGTTGTGGCTTTTTTATTGTTATTGTCGTCATTGCTTATTCTGCATTTCACTTCATTTTCCAATAGAATCAAGTGGATCATTGGCGGTGTACTGCTTATAGTCATCATTCCGCTTGCAACTTCCGGCGGACCGGCTCATGAATCCTACATGGAAGTTGCCACTCAGAGCGGGATTTACATTGCGATGGCTTTAGGGCTGAATATTGTTGTAGGCTTCGCAGGATTATTAGATCTGGGATTCGTGGCGTTCTTTGCCATTGGGGCATATACCTATGGTATTTTTTCTACTCCTCAAGCAAACAACTTTATCATGGGACATTTGTTCCCGCTTTCAGGCTATTCGTTCTGGGTGTTTATATTCATTGGCGGATTTATTGCAGCGTTATTCGGTATTATCCTTGGACTTCCTGTTCTGCGGGTCAAAGGGGACTATTTGGCCATTGTGACGCTTGGTTTCGGTGAAATCATTCGAATTATTTTTAATAATATGGATAAGCCCATCAATATTACGAATGGAGCACTTGGCATTTCCTCCATTAAGCCGCCGGAATTATTTGGACTGAATTTCACCTTTCCGCATCAGTTTTATTTCATAGTTATAGCAATCCTAGCACTTGTTATCCTAAGTGTAAGAAGATTAGAACATTCCCGATTAGGTCGATCGTGGAAGGCAGTTCGTGAGAATGAAATTGCAGGCCAAGCCATGGGTATTCCTCTGGTTCGCACTAAATTAACGGCTTTTGCTATTGGCGCATCGTTTTCTGGAATGATGGGTGTTGTTTTTGCGGCAAAACAGACGTTTGTCGATCCGTCGAGTTTCACGCTCATGGAGTCGATTACGATATTGGCTATGGTGATTTTGGGCGGAATGGGAAGTGTACCGGGCGTTATTCTTGGAGCTGCTGCGATAACTATCCTTAACCTGCAAGTGCTTACGGAGATTACGAATTGGTTGAACCATCTGTCAACGCAAGGTATTATGCAGATTCCAAGCGCACTATCGCCATCCAAGATGCAGCGGTTTATTTTTGGGATTATATTAATTCTTATTGTAATATTCAGGCCAAATGGCTTAATTGCTGCTAAAAATCGTAAAATAAACGCCGACAAACTTAAAGCGGACAGCACTCGAATCAAGACTTCATTTCCAGAATCCGGAGAACAAATCGGAGGAACACTGAAATGACCATATTAAAAGTTTCCGGTTTATTGAAACGATTCGGTGGATTAGTAGCAGTAAACGGCGTTGATTTTGATTTTCCTAAAGGCAGCATATCTGCCGTTATTGGTCCTAATGGTGCGGGTAAAACAACATTTTTCAATCTCGTTACCGGCATTTATACGCCGGATGAAGGGGAGATCGTGCTGGATGGGCAATCGATCATCAATGTGAAGCCGGATCAAATTGCTAGAAGAGGAATTGCGCGTACGTTTCAAAATATTCGTCTATTTGGCAATATGACCGTTCTCGAAAATGTGCTGGTAGGCATGCATGTTCATTTGAAGTCAGGTATTATTGGTACACTGCTTAATCTCCCGCAGGTGCGGCTTGAGGAACAGAAAGCTATGCAAGAAGCATATCGTCTTCTCGAATATGTAGGTCTCGAAACGCTTTTAAATGAACCTGCTAATTCGCTCCCATACGGTGCCCAACGCCGATTGGAAATTGCTAGAGCTCTAGCTGCTGAGCCCAAAGTATTATTACTGGATGAGCCTGCAGCAGGGATGAATCCGCGAGAAACAGTAGAAATGACGGATCTGATTAAACGCATTCAACTGGAGCTTGGTATTTCGATTATTTTGATCGAACATGACATGAAACTTGTAATGGGGCTTTCTGATCATATTCTAGTACTAGATTACGGTGAGAAGATTGCGGAAGGAACGCCTGCAGATATTCGTTCGAATTCAAGGGTCATTGAAGCTTATTTAGGCAAAAGCGCCGTTCAAGAGGTGATATCATGAGCTTGCTTACCATGCAGCATGTCCATACCTATTATGGTGGGGTGCATGCGCTAAAAGGAATTTCGCTTACGGTCAGCGAAGGGGAAATCGTGACGTTGATCGGCAGTAACGGGGCGGGTAAATCCACGACGCTGAAATCCATATGCGGACAAGTGCCTATTAAGGGGAAAGTCATATTTAATGGCAAAGAGATTTCTTCCCAGCCTCCTCATCTAACGGCTCTGGAAGGAATTGCTCATGTACCGGAAGGACGGCGTATTTTCCCACGGTTAACCGTCAAGCAGAATCTGGAGATGGGCGCATTTTCAGTCAAAGATAAAAAAGTGATTAAGGAGCGTATGGAACGTTCGTTTGCCTATTTCCCTAGAATTAAAGAACGGATTAGCCAACTTGGCGGTACGCTTAGCGGCGGGGAGCAGCAAATGCTTGCCATGGCTAGAGCCTTGATGATGCAACCGAAGATATTGCTGCTTGATGAACCTTCAATGGGTTTAGCGCCGGTACTGGTAGATCAAATTTTTGAAATTATACAGGAACTGAACCGTGAAGGAATGACGATTTTACTCGTAGAACAGAATGCTTACCAAGCACTTCAAGTTGCGCATCGCGGATATGTGATCCAAACGGGAGAGATTCAAATGGAGGATAACGCAAAGATGCTGCTTAGTAATGAACAAGTACGAGAAGCATACTTAGCTTAAAAGCTTCATTCTCTTAGGTATCAACTAGATTCACGCGAAAATATCGCTTAGGAGGTAAACCATGAAAGAAACCTTAGAAAGACTAAATCATTGGATTTCCGTAATACCGGCGAGAATTCGTGTTCTATCTGATCTTGAACTCACTGTAAAACCTCTTTCTAATAAATGGTCGAAAAAAGAAATCCTTGGTCACTTGTGCGATTCAGCTTTAACTAACCTGCAGCGCTATGTCCGCGTACAGTATGAAGATCAGCCTTACACGGTGCTCAAGTATGCCCAGAACCAATGGGTGGAACTTATGGATTACCAGAACTTCCAAATCGATCACATCTTGAATCTATGGGTGAGCTTAAACAAACAGGTTGCAGGGGTTATTGCCAAAACTCCTGCAGACAGATTGCAGCTTTCCTGTGATATAGGTGAAGAGCAGTTAGTTACCTTAGAGTGGATGATCAAAGACTATGTAGAGCATATGGAACATCACCTCAAGCAGATTTTCCACACATTGTAAGCCGACTAATCTCGGAACGAAAGGGTCATGTCATTTGTATGTGGAGAGATCCGAAAATTTAGAGGCAAAGGCAAACAGGAAGCCTATGAATAAGAAGAAAACGGATTTTCTGCAAGGGGTAACGGCAGCCATTCCAATTTCAATTGGATATATGCCAATAGCCATTGCTTTTGGGATTATCTCAATACAATCCGGATTCTCTCTTCTGGACATTTTCTTGTTGTCAGCAATGGTTTATGCAGGTGCCAGTCAATTTATGGCCGTTCATATGTTAGCAACCGGTGCAGGCGGCATTGAAATTGTTGTTGCCACTTTTGTCTTAAATTTGCGCCATCTTATTATGAGCATGTCGCTTATGAATCGCCTTAAACCAGTATCCAAAACGCTGAAATCCGGTTTATCCTTTGGTCTTACAGACGAAACCTTTGCCGTTGCTTCCTTACAGGAAGGAGATGTTATGTCAGATCTGACTTTTCCTTTTGTTTTTGGACTAATGGCCACCGCGTATAGTACATGGGTGATTGTTTCGTTACTAGGAGGTCTTTTGGCGAACGTAATCCCTCAAACCATCAGTTCAGCAATGACGATCGCGCTGTATGCTATGTTCATTGGATTGTTGGTGCCGGCTGTTCAAGGTGCTTGGAAAGTGGGTGTCATTGCCTTGAGCAGCATGCTCTTAAGCGCGATCTTTCACTTGTTTTTAAATGGAGGGTGGCCTATTGTGCTTGCTACAATTTTAGGAGGCTTTGTTGGCGTTATTTTACCCAGTGAGGAGTAACATGCATGGAAGTATTCCTTATCATTTTAGGGATGTCCATTGTGACTTATGTGCCTAGATTATTGCCAGCATTAATTATGGACCTATTTATGCTTCCAACTTGGGTAAATCGATGGTTAAAAAGTATACCTTACGCTGCGTTAGGAGCACTTATATTTCCCGGCATTCTTTCTGTTGAAAAAAATTCGTCCATGATCGGTTTGGTTGGCGGTCTAGTTGCGGCTGCTGCGGCTTATTTTCGGTTACCTATCATGTATATTATTTTTGGATCCATTGTGTCTGTTATTCTAATGAAGGTTTGGTTCGCCTTTTGATGCGCTGTGAAGAATAGTTGAATAAGTTGTGGTAAACTATTCTTAATGACAGATGAATGAAGGAGAGATCTTAATGAACATTATTTTTCACGGTCAAAGCTGCGTAGAAATTCGACTAAAAGATCTTTCGCTCATCATCGACCCTTTCTTAAACGATAATCCGCTTGCAGTAACGAAAGCGGAGGAGATCTCGGCAGATTACATACTCATAACGCATGGTCACGGAGATCATATTGGTGATGCCTTAGAGATTGCAAAGCGAAACGATGCCACAATCATCGCTCCTAATGACTTGGGAAGGTACCTGGCGTCTCAAGGCGCCAACGTACATGGGATGGGTATTGGAGGACAATTTCAGTTTCCATTTGGTGCGGTAAAATTGACTCTCGCGCTGCACGATTCTTCTTATTGCCCGCCAGGCACCAAAGAAAATATTTATACAGGCATGGCTGTCGGATTCTTAATTACGGCAGAAGGGAAGACGATTTACCACGCTGGGGACACTGGACTTTTCGGCGACATGCAATTGCTTGGCAAATTAAATAAGATTGACCTTGCATTTCTTCCTATTGGCGACAATTTCACGATGGGTCCTCAGGATGCCGTTATTGCCGCCCAATATTTACAAGCTAAACTAGTTGTCCCGATGCACTATAACACATTTCCCCAGATTAATCAGGATCCACAGGCTTTTATCGGGAGTTTAGCTTCAGAAGGAATTAAAGGTATCGTGATGGATCCAGGGCAAAATCTCGAAATCTAACCCGGCGAAAGTGGGAAAAACCTAACAAAGATCCTCACTGGCCTCATGGGCTTGTGGGGATTCTTTATTGCTTTTGGATGCCGGTTGCATCTCGAAGAGCATCTGCAGCATAATGCGCAGCTTCCTTCACACCTTTATCGTCGCTGGCGTTATATAGCGCACCCAAAACATCAATCACTTTTTGCGCCGCGATCTTGTCGAAATGAATAGCAGGTTTGTTAATAGCCATGAGATTCCACCACCCTTCATTGCCAAAAGATTCGTCATTGTCAGCTTGGATGCCGAGAATGATGACATCGTTGGTCGATTGGTAAATGCTGATTTGGCTGCTGCGCTGATTATGGCTCCATGCGAATGTCTGCCATCCGTTACGAATAATCCCGCGAGACTGCAAGTAGTCGATTATAGCTTTACTGCCATAAGCATCAATTTCGTATCCGTCGATTTCCTGATCGGCAGCAATGAAATAATCAGCTATTGTCCCATACTGGGAAGGAGCGGGATCGAAGTCTACGGCAAAATATATTTTAGTTCCCTCTGGCTGCCCAACCTCCTTTGCGGCTTGTAAGGCGAAAATACCTGCGTCGCGGCCTTCACTTGCTCCCTTGCCGGCTGCTCCCGCAGTCGTTTCCCACACCGATACGATTTGCAATCCTGCATTTGTAATGATTTGGGCCTCTTCGGCTGTAATTGCTTTCCATGATTTCCAACTAGCAGGCGCTAAATAACGGCACACGAATTCAAACCCGTTGGCAGCAAATTTTGCAGCAGCCGAAGGGGCCAGCGGGTTCGATACATCAAATCCTTTTGCCATCTGAATGACCTCCCTGTCCACATAACAGATATGAAGACGCCAACACCTCATTTTTACATTCTATTCGAGAAGTTGCATTTGTTCTTTCCACCCTTATCCTAATCTTAAATAAATAGGTTCGCATATACTGAAATATCCTGTCGGAGGTGGTATATGAAAATCCTTATGTTAGTTTCTCGACTAAATGTGGGTGGAACGGAAAATTACATTCTGTCCATATCCCAGCAATTAAAAGCGCTCGGAATACGAATTGGCATCGCAGCAAGGAGCGGTCCATTGGAAGCCTCATACAAAAACCTAGGTATTCCGGTATATAGCCTTACTTCCAAATCCGGATCACAAATGAACGAAGCTGCGGTGTTATCATCCATCATCGATAAAGAGAAGTATCAAATTATCCACGCCCATGATTCCAACTCATTTCGTTATGCGGCACAGCTGTATAAATTAAGAAAATTTCCAATGATCATAACGGTTCTAGGAACCTATCATAATAAAGCAGCTTTATTAGCAGCGTCACAATCTGCAAGGAGCATCATCACGATTTCGCCCAATTTAACCAAATGGTTAACCGCCCGCAACATCTCCGCAAATAAGATAACACTGGTTCCGAATGGTATTCGTACTGCAATTTTTCGACCTTCATTACAAAAGGAACTGTGGAGGAAAAAGCTGGGTTTACCTTTAAATGCGCAAATTATGGCCCATGTAAGCAGGTTTGCTCCAGACAAATTTCCGACAACAAGAAAAGTAATGTTGGCGGCAGAGCAGATTGCCAAACAAAATCGTAATTTTATTGCTGTATTCGTTGGACCGGGATCGCTCAGAATACAGCTCGAAAAAGCAGTTAGCGAGGTAAATATGCGCTTAGGTAGGAAAGCCATCTATGTACGCCCGCCAATGATTCAAATACAACAAATTTATCATGCGGCTGATTTTGTTGTCGGGACAGGACGCGTGGCATTAGAAGCGATGGCATGTGCCAAGCCCGTTATCGCGGCAGGTGTTTCCGGATATATTGGCATCATTGAGCCAGGATCGATAAACTTGGCTATCGACTGTAACTTTGGCGACCACGGATCCCGCATGTCCACTAGTGTTCAATTACTTTCTATGGATATCAATAAATTACTGGCAAATAAAAGTAGGACGCTCTCCTTAGGAAAATTTGGCAGATCAATCGTAATAAAGCGCTTCTCGATTGAATCTGTTACATCCAAGCTCGTACAAGTCTATAAGGGATACTTAAATAAATGATTTTAGGACGCGCATACAAGAGAGATTATGCTAATATGAAACGGAAAGCGTTTTATTAGCATTTGATAGGAACGAGGAAACTTCATGCAGGTTCGAGATATAATTAAAATTTTGATTATTGTCGTATTTTGCTTAACACTTACGGCATGCAGCAGCCAAAGATCCGTTCATTCGGATAACCCAGCGGCGGCAGGGAGTCCGAAGCTGGCGGACTCATACTCTCCCGCGCCTTCTCCGTCTTCATCAAGCCAAGCAAACCAATCAGACAAGCTTTCTTACACGTCTCCGGTATCAACAATATCGGAGGAACGGGAACAGCTTAAGCTTGAGCTCAAGCACAAATACGAGCATCACAATCCTACCCAGTGGGGAGAGAACGTAAGCGGCGTGAAGCGTAAATTAAACACCAAGGACAAAGTGGTTGCTCTTACGCTGGATGCCTGCGGAGGAGTAAGCGGGAACGGCTATGATCATAAACTGATCGACTATTTAATTCAGGAACAAATTCCTGCCACTTTATTCATTAACAGCAGGTGGATAGATGCAAATTACGAAACGTTCATGGCGATCTCCCATAATCCCTTATTCGAAATCGAGAATCACGGTTCTTTACATAAACCGTTGTCAGTCAGCGGTAATTCAGTTTATGGAATCAAGGGCACGAAGGATGTAGGAGAAGTAGTGGATGAAGTTCTTGTCAATGAAACCAAGATTGAGACATTGACGGGAAGAAAGCCGATATTTTTTCGTTCAGGCACGGCTTATTATGATAATGTAGCTGCCAACATTGTAAATGAACTAGGTCTTGAGCCGGTAAACTTTAACGTACTGGGAGATGCCGGAGCCACCTTTACCGCCAAGCAAATTAGACAAGCCTTTCAATCGGCTGCACCCGGTTCCATCATTATTTGTCATATGAATCATCCTGAAAAGGATGTGGCCGAAGGAGTAAAATTAGGCATACAAGATCTAAAGAAAAAAGGCTACGGGTTTGTAAAACTGGCGTCTTATCCTTTGTTATAATTGGAGCTGTAAGGTTAAGAATTGGAAATTTGTTGTCGATGCAGGAGGGATGCAATGAATCTGAACATCGATCGAAAAAGCCATATTCCGCTTTATTTGCAGATTAAAGTGCAGATTAGGGACATGATTTATTCGGGTTTGCTCCCTGCGGGGTATCTGCTTCCTCCGGAAAGAAAGCTCGCTGCTAGCCTTGATGTGAATCGAAGCACGGTCGTCAATGCCTATGATGAATTAAAGGCAGACGGATTGGCAGCCTCTTACATTGGGGTAGGCACCAAAGTGCTGCCAGTTCAAAGCGAGCTTCTCGCATCCGATGCTGGGTCAAGTGATATCCCTCCTGTCCCGTGGAGGCAGCTTCTTAGTGAACGCGGAATGACAGCAAGAGATCCGCTGATCAGCGAATTGCTGGAACTGATCAATGGTGGAGAAGTAATCAATTTTGCTGCGGGAGTCCCTGCGGCTGAACTGTACCCTATGAAGACGGTTCGTAAAATTCTGCTCGAAATGGTCAAAGAAAAAGACTATTCCTCTATGCTTCATGGCCCTACGAGCGGGTATTATCCTTTAAAAGAAACGATATGCTCCTTGATGAAAGCAAGGCAATCCGAAGTCCAGCCGGAAGAAGTCATGGTACTTGCAGGTTCGCAGCAAGGTCTCGATTTGTTGGCGAGAACCTTACTTGATCCAGGGGATGTTGTTGTTGTGGAGGAGCCCACCTACTTTTCCGCCATTCAAACTTTCAAGGCTGTAGGTGCCAAACTGGTAGATGTCCCTTCGGATGAGGAAGGAAATCTCCGTCTGGATGTGCTCGAATCTGTGCTCATTCGTTATCGTCCGAAGTTCATTTATGTGCTCCCTACCTTTCAGAATCCATCGGGCAAGGTCATGAGCCTGAAGCGCAGAAGGCAATTGCTGGCGCTTGCCTACCGTTATCAAGTGCCGATTATTGAGGATGATCCTTACTATGACCTGCGCTATGAAGGAGAGCCAATCCCGACGATCAAATCACTTGACGCACATGATTACGTCATCTATTTAAGCACATTTTCCAAAATCTTATTTCCCGGTTTAAGAGTGGGGTGGCTCACAGGTCCTCGCGCGCTCATCCGCCAAATTTCACTCACCAAGCAAATGGCCGATCTTCATTCGAATAGTTTATCCCAGCAATTGCTGGACCGATTTTGTCGGCTTGGGTTATTAGTTGAACATTTGCATAAGGTAAGACATGAATACAGGCTGCGAAGAGATGCGATGATAGAGGCGCTCGAAGCCTATGCCGTTCCCGGAATGGAGTGGAGTGTGCCGCAAGGCGGGTTCTTTGTTTGGTGCCGTATTCCGGAACGTCCTCATACTTCTAAGCTGTTTATGAAGGCTGCCGAGCATCGGATTGCATTTGTGCCCGGAGATGTGTTCTTTATAAAAGACAACGATGATTATTTCATTAGACTGAATTTTACATCTTCATCCCAAGAAAGAATCAAAACGGGGATTCGATTATTGATGGAGGCATTTCGCCAGGCTGAGTTGGATCCGAAACGGATTGGCGTTGCAGAAGTGAACAAGGGTAATTTTATTTAATCAACTATAACGTTTACATAAAGGAGATTGCTATGAAATTTGCCAGCCGAATGGAACATTTACAAGGATCGGATATCCGGGCGATTTTGAAAATGACAGAAGAACCGGGAATGATCTCATTTGCCGGAGGAATGCCCGCGCCGGAGCTTTTTCCGATTGAGGAAATTAAACAAACCTCCATACAAGTATTAGAGCAGCACGGAAAACAAGCGCTTCAGTATACGACAACGGAAGGATTTGTTCCTCTAAGGCAAAAAATCGCCGATCGCATGCTGAGTAAGTTCAAAAAAGCCTGCAGTGTGCCTGATATTCTAATTACTAGCGGCGCTCAACAGGGTATTGATTTGGCAGGAAGGCTCTTTTTGGACGAAGGAGATGTCGTTTTATGCGAAAGCCCATCGTTTTTAGGTGCATTTCAAGCGCTTCGTGTTTATAATCCTCAATTTATTGAAATTGCCACAGATGAGCAAGGCATGGTGATAGAAGATCTGACTCGCGTTTTGAGCACAACGGATCGGGTTAAGCTGATATATGTCATTCCTGACTTCCAGAATCCGACGGGCAGATCCTGGTCACTAAGCAGGCGCCGGGAATTGATGGAAATTGCGAATCAATATGAAGTGGTCGTGCTTGAAGATAATCCATACGGTGAATTAAAGTATGACGGCGAGGCATTACCATCCGTTTCGTCCTTTGATAAGAAAGGCTTGTCCATATTTTTGGGATCTTTTTCAAAAATATTTTGCCCAGGCCTCCGCCTCGGATGGGTAAATGCATCCCCTCAGATAATGGAGAAGTTCGTGCTTGCGAAACAAGCGGCTGACACACATTCCTCCACATTTTCGCAGCGTTTGGTTGATGCGTATATGGATAGCTACGATCTAGAAGCCAATATCGAGAAAATCAAAAAAGAGTACAAGAAGAGAAGAGATTTTATGCTGGAGATGATGGAGCAGACGTTTCCGCAAGAAGCGGTATTTGTGAAGCCGGAGGGCGGCTTATTCATTTGGGTAGAGCTGCCTAAGCATATGAACACACGGCAAATTTTAGTCAAAAGTGTGGAACAGAAGGTTGCCTTTGTGCCAGGCGGCTCTTTCTATCCAAACGGCGGTCATGAAAATGCGATGCGTTTAAACTTTTCCAATATGCCGGAAGAGAAAATCCGGGAAGGTATCCCTAAATTGGCAGCAGTTCTTAAACAATTTCTGAACGAATAGCGCTAATAAACTTTAATATATCCATGATTCTTAATTAGAGTTAAGGAATTTCCGAGAGTTAAGGATTTTCCTTAGCTCTTTCTTGTTGATATCACACTTATGTAAAGTTAAAAATTGGATGGTGAAACCGATTACACCATTGGATGTTAAACAAATTAAGGAAAGATAATAAAATAAATAATGATACAAATCGTTCATGATTTAATTTCACAATAAATAGAGGAGTTGGGTAGGTATGAACAATTCGATGGCTATGAAACAAGGGAGCATGGACGTTAAACGGGTATCAGCTCAATTACAATCAGAAGGATTTTGTCCCATTAGCAGCGATACATTGAAGGATGCTGCATTTTATAATGAAAACAGCTGGAATGAGTTTGCTCAAAGCTGGAACAACTTAGTGATAGATAAGTATATGAAGGATAACGGTAAATACAGGCTTCGCCGCTTTGCCACAGTTGAATATGCTGCTAAGGATCGCGAGATGAATTTTTTCTTGGACCGCCCTTACTATCAACCTTACGAAATCAACGCTTTGAACGGGGGAGTCGTCAGGAATTTTGATCCCATGGAGGAATTTGTTGCGAAGAACGCTTTCTTAACGGGTCTTCTGAACTGGTGCTTTGCTGCAATCGAGCAATTGGAAGGACCGAGTGAGTGGGAAACGACGCTTCATCAAATCCGGGTATTGGCTGAAACAGGTGATCAAGGACTTCCTACACCTGAAGGCATCCACCGGGATGGGGTTACCTATATCATGATGATGGTAGTAGCGCGGGAGAATGTAGTAGGCGGAGAGAGCACCATTTATGATAACGAACGTAATCCGCTTATCCATATTACCCTGCAGCCGCTGGATCTCATTATTGCCGATGATGTTAAGGTGATGCATGGGGTAACAGCTGTTCTGCCAGATTCCAAGGATGGTTACCGCGACGTTTTTGTAGCCGCATTTACAAAGAAATGAGTGGGTGACGAAGTTGGCTATGAAAACGGCAATAGTAGGGTTAGGCAAAATAGGATATGAATTCATGATGAGATTGTTACATGAGAGTCGCTTTCAATTGGAAAAGGTCGTAATATTTGAAAATCAAGAATCGCCCTTTAACTTGCAGGAAGCAGAAAAACATGGTGTTTCCGTTACATTGGATTTGCACGATATTTTAGAAAACGAAGGTATCGATATTATCTTTAATACGACTTACGCTGCATTAGATATGCTGAATGCCTATGCTGCGAAACATACAGACAAATGGATAGTACATTTGGTTTCGGGCTCTCAAGGTGAGCTTGTTTCCTCATTTGATATAAGACAGATTATGGCGAAAAGCTGCCAAATTGAATTGATTTCCGCTGCCGCTCAGGCAGTAGTCCCATTGATCCATTCCTTATCTGACAAGGTTATGGTTAAAGAAGTTGAGATTATTAGCGATATTTCCAGTTCGTCAGCGGATAGCGAATTTAGATTCCACTTGGAAGAATATATGCAGGCAACGGAACTCGGACTTGTGTCCTTGGGTGGGGCCGAGAAGGCGAAGGCCATGATTTTTTTGAATTCTGCCCTTCCTGCCAGTGTGGATCGCTATATTGTTCATGTAAGAGTGGACGATGCGGCTGCTGATTTCTCTGACATTAAGATGGTTTTATTACGTGCTGTTGCCGAAGTTTCCAAACAAATAACGGGGTACTGTTTAAAAAATGCGCCTGTCTACTCGGGTAACATCATTACGTTTGTAATTGAAGCAGATCATCTTCATATCCTGGCTTCATCCGCGCTTGTGATCGGAGAAAATCTTGCTAACGGCAATGTAGATGAGGAGGCAATCGGCAAATGAGCAAAAAGAGGTTTATACGAGTGCTGGACGCTACGCTGCGGGACGGTTGCCATCCCTTACAGCATCAATACAGGGCGGACACGATAGCCCGATTCGCTTCTTTATTAGATCAAGCGCATATTGACACACTAGAGATTGCGCACGGAGATGGATTAGGCGGCTCATCACTTCATTTTGGGCACAGCTTGCTTTCAGACCAAGAGGCCATCTCAACGGCAAAAGCTGTAGTTAAGCGTACTCGTCTGGCTGCGTTGCTGCTGCCGGGTGTGGGTCGTCTCGATGAGCTTAGAATAGCCCAAGAAGCGGGTGCCGCTACGGCTCGTATCGCGACACAGTCCACTGAAGCGAATATGGCTGAGCGTTACCTGCACACGGTAAAGGAAATGGGTATGGAGGCATTCGGATTTCTAATGCTTAGTTCGATGGCTTCACCTGAACAGCTACTGGAACAAGCAAAGAAAATGGAAGCTTACGGTGCTGATGCCGTTTATGTGGTGGATTCGGCCGGTGCAATGAGTACGGAGGAAATACGGACGAAAGTAAGTTTGTTAAGAAAACATCTATCCGTGCAGATCGGATTCCATGGCCATAATAATCTTGGGCTGGCTGTTGGTAATACAGTTGCGGCGATAGAAGAAGGCGCAGATCTTGCGGACGGTTGTTTGGCTGGGTTCGGAGCAGGGGCAGGCAATGCGCCTACGGAGGTACTGGTCGCCCTTCTTGACAAAATGGGTTATGAAACAGGTGTTGATACGGGTATCGTTCTCCAAGCTGCAGAGGAGCTTTTGCAAACGGTAATGCCGAGACCGCAATCGATTGAGAAAGGCGCCATTTCGTTAGGTATCGCCGGCATTCATGCCAGCACCCTCTTCACAACATTACCGCTGCTGGGGAAATATGGCGTGGACGCGAGGGAAATATTCAGCGAATTAATTATACGCCGAATGGATGGGGCCAACTTCGAAACATTAGCAAATGATGTCCTGAACAAACAAATCGAAAGCTTTGAAGGTCATCACTCAACGATAAACAAGCAGAGCGGTCCTAGTTTTCATTAAAGGAATGCTTGCAAAGGCGTGAGCCTGCCGACTCCGCGCGACTAATCAAAAAAGGACACCTAAGGTGTCCTTTTTTGATGGTTTGGCATGAGGGGGGTTCATAACGCTTATCCTAGCACGATTCGATCATCTGCTAATTTGCTGCCGCTGATTTGCTCGAACTCTCCAAGCAGTTGTTCCACCGTAAGCGTCTTTTTCCGCTCCTCGTTCACATCTAGAATGATGCGTCCTTTGTCCATCATGATCAGTCGATTGCCAAGGCGAATGGCCTGCTCCATGTTATGGGTAACCATCAGCGTCGTTAATTTCATTTCTCGTACGATGTTGTCGGTTAATCTTGTAATGAGCTCGGCTCTAGCTGGATCGAGTGCGGCAGTATGCTCATCCAGCAGTAAAATTTGCGGCTCGGTGAACGTTGCCATCAGCAAGCTGAGCGCTTGCCGCTCACCGCCGGAGAGCATGCCCACCTTAGCTCGAAGCCGACCTTCAAGTCCGATGCCCAGCCGCTTGAGCTCCTCATGGAACATAATACGCTTGCTTGATGTCACCCCGAAACGGAGACCGCGCTGTTTGCCGCGCGCATAAGCCATGGCGAGGTTTTCCTCAATCGTCATTCGAGGAGCGGTGCCCGCCATCGGATCCTGAAACACGCGTCCTATCCAGCGGCTGCGCTGGTATTCCGGCAATTGATGAATGCTCTCTCCATCAATGCGAACTTCCCCAGCATCCGGTTTGATGACACCGGAAATGATATTCATCAGCGTAGATTTGCCTGCTCCATTACTGCCAATTACCGTGACGAAATCACCGGGATTCAGATTCAAATCGATGCCCATTACCGCGATTTTCTCATCGACCGTACCGGGATTGAATAATTTGGATACATGGGTAAGCTGCAGCATTAGCGTTCACCTCCCATGCGGTTCTGTACGGATTGCGCAATCAGCTCGGCTGTACGTCGTTTTGCCATGCTTTTTTGCTTTAAAGAGCGCTGTACAGAAGGCAGAACGAGCGCCACTATGACTATTATCGCCGTAATCAGCTTCAAATCCGACGCTTTTAACCATTCCGCATACAAGGCTAGAGCGACTACGATTCGGTATACAATGGAACCAAGAACAGCCGCTAACGTAGCTTGGAACACTGAGCGCGCGCCGAATATCGCCTCGCCGATAATAACGGAAGCAAGACCGATCACGATCATCCCGATGCCCATCGATATATCCGCAAAGCCTGACTGCTGCGCAATCAACGCACCGGATAGGGCAACAAGTCCGTTGGACAGGCTGACTCCGAAAATCGTCGTGATATCGGTATTCGCCCCGAAGCTGCGAATCATGCGGGAATTGTCGCCGGTAGCTCGTAGTGAAAGTCCCAAATCAGTATGCAGGAAAGCATCTAGCAGCAGCTTGAACACGACAACGACAATGAGTACTAGCACGATCGGGGATATCGAAGTGAAAATCGTATCTACGCCAAGCAGTGAAATGTTCGGTTTACCCATAATTCGCAGATTGATGGAATAAAGTGCGATCATCACTAATATCCCGGATAACAGCCCATTAATCTTACCCTTGGTATGCAATAGCCCGGTACATGCGCCAGCGGCAAAGCCACCGGCAATCGCAGCGAGACTGGCAAGCCACGGGGAATAACCGTGAGAAATCATTAAGGCTGCGATCGCGCCGCCAGTGGTAAAGCTGCCGTCCACGGTCAAGTCAGGGAAATCAAGTATGCGAAATGAGATGTATACGCCAAGCGCCATTAAGGCATACAGCAAACCAAGTTCTACCGCACCGTTCATAGAATCAAGCATGATATTACCTCCTGAATGAAGAAACAGGAGTGAACCATGGAAACGTTCACCCCTGTCACCTGTAAAAAATCATTTATTTAATGATGTTATTCTCTTTATCTTTTACCGCGTTTTTCATAGCATCCGTAACCTCAATACCTTGTGCTGCAGCAGCTTTCAAGTTCAAAATGAGGTCCATTTTATCCGGAACCGTTACTTTCAAATCACCAGGATTCTTGCCATTTTTCAAAATTTCAACGGCCATTTGGCCAACTTGATAGCCATGATCGTAATATTTGAAGCCAACCGTTGCAAAAGCGCCTTTTTCTACGGTGTCACGGTCACTAGAGAAGAAAGGAATGTGTTTCGCGTTCGCAATTTGAATAATGGAGTCAACGCCGCTTACAACCGTGTTATCCAGCGTAATTAAGAATGCATCAGCACGACCTGCCAATGATTGAGCGGCTTGTTTTACTTCCGAAGTATTCGTTACAGCTGCTTTAATCAGCTTAATATTGTGTTTGCTCAGCGACTCCTCAGCATTCTTAGCCATAATGACTGCGTTCGGCTCGCCTTCATTGATGACGACACCTACTGTTTTTACTTTCGGGAAATTACCGGCGATGAAGTCCATTAACTGCTTAATTGCATCTGGATTCGTGTCGGATGCGCCAGTGACGTTACCGCCCGGTTTATCCAGGTTCGTTACGATTTTAGCTGCGAGCGGATCTGTAACTGCTGCGAATAGTACTGGCCCTTTTTTCACTTGTTGTACCAGAGAGATGGCGGAAGGCGTTGTAATTCCAAGTACCAGATCATTGTCAGCAGAAGCTAGTTTTTGGGCAATGGACAGGTTATTCGTTTGATCGCCTTGCGCATTGTTGAAGTCCACTTTCAGATTGGTTCCTTCAACGATGCCTGCATCCTTGAGTGCTGCCAAGAAGCCTTGGCGCGTTGCATCCAAAGATGGATGTTCCACGATTTGCGAGATTCCGATTTTGTATTGTTTGGCTGCAGCTTCCGGTGTTGCTGTTGCAGCCGCGGATGTTGCTGCTGCGCTTGCTTCCGGCGTGCTGTTGCTTGCCTTTTGTCCACAACCTGCGATAGAAATGAGTGCTGCCGATAGAACCAATGATAAAATAGCTTTCTTTTTCAATAGAATTACCCCTCTCTACAGTTAAGCGGTCTTGTATAAGTTTATGCGATTCCCAATATCTTTAATGCTTTTGTACGAAAAAGCATTAAAGTAAAAGGCTGTCGAAAATCCCATACATGTCCAAATAAGATTTAACCATAGTTTAATTGTCAGTCACGTTTACGTCAATTGTTTTTATAATGATAGAATCGACTAAATGTTAGTCAATTTTCCATAATTCATACATATTTATCTATTTTTTTGATTACAATGTTGGAGGTACATCCAAATATACGGGGGATAAACAAACTATGAAATATGAACTTGGCCGCTGCCTGCTCCATGAACGATTGCTCGAGAATGGGATGACCGCGAATGAACTCGCCCGAGATTTGCTTTATAAGCCGGAGCGCTTGTCGGACTATATGGACAATAAGAGAGTCATGCCTCTTAAAATAGCTATAAATATCGCCGAAGTAATCGGATGCGGTGTGCGCGATCTGTATGAATTAAATTCGGCAGAGCCAAACTAAGCTGCGTACTTAACAACGATGGTGGTGAATATGAGGATGACAAGAGATGTAAAGAAAGGCTTCGTTGGTTTCAACGATCCTAATGTAAAGCTGGTGGCAGACTTGCCTGCAGACGAGGAAATACGTGAACATCTGGACGAAATGAAAGCGAATGACGGCTATGAGGGTTCCTGCGGCATAAGCGGTAAACAAGAGAAGGAATGATTTTATTCAAATGACCCTTATTTAAAAAAGAAACGGGCTGCTGCAGCAGCTTGTTTTAAGTTGGAAAACAAGTTGTTATTCTAGTAGAGAGGATTATATCAAACTCGGAACGAATAAGGAGTTCAAGGTGGATCAAATGATTACGTTTTACTCTCAGGAGGGTTGGCTATGGAACATGAAAAAAGCATAAAATCGAAACAGGGGATCGAGATGATGGATCGTGTACGCCGCATTTGCGGGTCTCTGCCGGAAGTCGCTGAAATCATCGACGGGTTTGGCCATACCACGTTTAAAGTGAATGGAAAATCCTTCATCATCATGGGTGAGAATGAAGATGGCGCAGGATTATCCTTCAAGTCGGACCGGGAAAATCAAGAAATTCTGCTGCAGCAAGGCAGATTCTTAAAAACGCCATATATTGGTCATCACGGCTGGGTTTCCACGAAAAAGAATGAAGAGGCATACGATTGGAATGAGTTGGGCGAATTGCTCAAAGAAGCTTACCTGCGTGCCGCGCCAAAACGTTTGGTGAAGCAGATAGTTACTTTTAAAGCAGTCAAAGGAAAATGAATATTAAACAACTTATTAATTACGGATTGGTTGAAGGTAATAATCAGAAAATTGTGAATGTATGTTAGTAAATTTTAATAACTTCGCTTAACACTCCTGAACACACCCCTAAGAGTTAACTAACGAATAACAATAGCACAATAGCAGCTGCTGTGGCAGCTGTTTTTATTTGCTCTGCTAACGGAAAAACTATATCTCAATAAGCAACTAGGACTAGGCTGCCGTGGATATGTGGTAACCTAGTTAGCTATTTGGAACTCTTACTTGTTTTTGTTAGTCAATTTACTTGACTAAAATCAAATTGATGTTAAAATAAGAAACAAGTCAATTTACCTGACTATATTTTTTGGATGGAGGTTTAAAATGATTGCTGAAGAAAATATTGAGATTGTACGTACTTTTATTCAGAGTTTCTGGAACGAAGGTAATTTCGAATGTATGGAACAGTATTTAACGGAAGATTATGTAGACCATGCATATGTCCCGAACAATGCGGTTGGACTCGAGAATATGGTTCGCATCCTGCATACTGCGTTTCCAGATCAATTTTCCGCAGAGGAGAGCATTGTTGCACAAGGTGATCGTGTTGTTGTAAGGCTAAGAATGACAGGGACCCACGAAGGGATTTTTAGAGGGACAGAACCTACCCAAAACCGAGTGGATGTTAAACTGTACCGTGAATATCGGCTTATGAACGGTAAAATCGCTGAACACTGGGCACTATTCGACACAGCATCGTTATTCCGTCAAATTGGAGCTGAGCTTCACCAGCAACCTGTCTGCCGAATAAATAAAAATAAATAATGAATCGTTAAACATAGGCTGCCCTGAAAATGGGTGGCCTTAGTTATTTTAATGAATCATGGTAAAATGATATAGATAAGTTTGCTAGGGATGATCTAGTTAGGGGGTAACAAATCAATGGCACAAAAAGAGGCAATGGGATACGAGCTTACGATTCTCTTTGCAACTGCATTTCGCTTAGCAGTAGAGGAGTTACATGATGAATTAGCGAAGCTAGGGTTTGATGACGTTCGGCCTTCCCATGGATTTATATTTCAGAGAATTTCCCATGGTGGTGCTACCGGTAATGAATTAGCAGATCACCTAGGAATTACAAAACAGGCGGCCAGTCTAACGATAGATTATTTGGAAGAGCACGGTTATGTGAGCAGGAAGCCCCATCCATCTGACCGAAGGGGGAAACTTGTTGTTTTAACGGAACGAGGTTGGCAATGTATACGTGCTACGGAAAGAATTTTTACGTCGATCGAGAATCGTTGGGGAAAAGTCCTTGGGGATGAAAAAATACAAGCACTTCGGGTAGATATGCGAGATTTGGTTCACACCTTTTCCAACGCTAAAACAGGTGCATTTCGCCCTGTTTGGTAACCAAACGCAAAAGGTACAAAATTTGCCGTTACTGACAACATGGGATCCGTAGCATAAGTAATTACATGTTTTCGTTGCACTCCCTCAATACGATTTGATTTTCTCACGCAAGCTAACGTTTGTGGAGGAACTGCTTGATTGTAGCCCATTTATCGTTTGTTGAAGTAAGGGCAGGAAAGCGAAAATTAAGGCTGCCATCGAGGTGATCCGAAGGTAGCTTTTACTCACCTAAACGGGTATTTTTCTTGAACAACTTTCTAGACGGGGATAAATCACCTATAAAGGTGCATGACTAATGACTTAGTAAATTATTAGAAAACATTACTTTTGGTTCTTGAAATGTATTCGGCTACATTGATAAAATAATGGCATGAATGAATCACATAACGCTTAATTCTTTGGATCAAAGAAGCGGGGGAACCAAGTTTCCTGGGGTGAGTACACATTTTAAGTGTTAGGGTTAACTTTCAACCCGAATCCGTCAGCTAACTTCGTCAGCGTTGAAAGAAAATAATAGGTTTTAAATGGGTCCTTTTATTTTTTAGGGCTCGATTCCCTCGCTTCCTTTTTTCAGTCAAGGAAAGAAGGAGGATTTAGAAATGCTTCTTACGAATTTAAAGAAACAGGTGCAGAAACTTTTTCTATTGAAAAGGTCGAACGTTTCTATGCAACGACAAGAGGAGATTTTTCACTTAAAGCGACGATTAGAGGAGTTGGACATTTGCTTTTCGAATTTGACTGATAAGCCTTCAGGTGTCAAAACAGAGACTTTATTGGAAATAAGCAAAAAAGTGGCACAAAACAACGAGTTGTTAAACACAATAAATTCGGATAGGGAATTAGTTTTTCAAAAATTACTAGCCAAACGCGTTGGCATTTCCCTAAAAATCTTAGAGGAACATCACCAATTTATCATAATCATGGCTCATATTTTTGGTGGTCCGTATCCTTGCCTCAGAGAGTACATCAGCAGCAGATAACATAAGCTTCTTATTTAATTTAATGGATATGGCTGTCTTTATACATTTTTCGGTTGCTACTTCTCCATTTAGCCTGTCAATAACCATATGGTATGAAAATCCGTATTCGTCCTAATGTAGTGCAGCAGGAGCCATATTGATGAAGGCTCCTCTTTTTGTTGGAAATTATCTGATAAGTCATCCAGAAGACGCCGAAGTTGGAACTTGCACAACGGTTCCAAAATGACCGATCGGCATACACAAACGCTAAGAGCTATTAGTTGAATGAACCAAGGAGCAGTTTGCCGGCGGCAACTGCTCCTTTTTTCGTTGTGCTAACGGATAGGATAGTTAAGTTTGACGTCATGGAAGAGATGTCATTGCTAAAACGGCCTACTGTCGGGGCAACCGTTATGTTTTGTTCACCAGCCATAACTGACGTACCCACCTAATTGACCCAGCCACCTGTATACGACTGGGTCAATTAGGTTCACTTTTTTAATCTTTTAGATAATCCTCTTGCAAATCCAAGGATGGCGATTGCTACTGCACCAATAATCAAAGGTCAAACCTCCTCATTGGTGTGCTCCAGTCGGGTTCCCTCCACCTTGGATGGAGGCAAAAAACCTGCTTTTGCGATACCAACCATTGAGTTCCCAGTCACAGTTACTTCGAACTTGAGATTTAATGACAGCGGCTTCGTGACGCGCTGTGACCAAGTCATTCGATTATCACTAATGACTGGATTGACAAACTCTACAACATCTCCGCCTTGGTTGGCTGTACCTTTAGCCAAACCATCCTTTGTGGTAATCTGAAAGATGACATACTGCTTACCAATTGGAGTAGAAATAGTGACCTTCCATGCGCCGTCAAAGCTTGCAGGTTGGTTAGAAGTCGAAGACGATTCCTCGTTACTTGCTTCTGGTTTCGCAAGAATTGAATGAGATAGGGCATCGCCGCTCAAAGGGATGATCCCCTCAGCACGCCAAGTGATTCCTCTGCGTTCATAGTCAAACAGCATCTCCACAGCATGCGTGACTCGTGGACCTAATTCGCGTTCCATCAAATATAAGGCAACATCGAGTCCGGATGTAACTCCACCGCCAGTCACGAGCCTCCCGTCAACGACAACTCTTGCGGGTACAGGCTTTGCTCCCGTTGCGCCGAGCGCCTCCATACCCAGAACATGCGTGACTGCGTACCGATCCATTAGCAGACCATCCATTGCGAGCAGCATGGCCCCGCCGCATACTGTGGAGACTGTCATGTTCTCATTGTGCATCGCTTGCCGTAACAAAGGCATTAGTCCGGTTTCCCTTGCCTTAAGCAACTGCGTCACAACGGCATCCGGACCCGTATCTTCATGTCCGACTTTGCCCATAGCACCCGGAATCATCAGGATGCCGCCGCAATCCGGATCAATTGATCCCTTGGCCGGCAGCCCGGGACCATTCATACCGCTTTTGACGATTCGCGTGCCTTCTGCGCTTACGAAGTTCACATTTAGATTGCTCCCACTTAGCATTTTTGCAGCTATGAACACTTCATAAGGACCGATGACATCCATGAGATCAAAGCCGTCAAATAAGACGATTTGGATATTCAGCATACTTATCTCCCTTGTTCGGAATAATGGGTGTTTTTAACTTTGTTCTAATGACAGCTTCTGCCAACAGCGGCAGGAGGACCATTGTTCCGATGATACTGCATGTGTATGCAGTGACATATTCCAAACCCAGCCCACCTGATAATAGGGTCAAGAGCAGATGAATGGAGAGATTCGTAAAGCAAAAGGCGTAGCTTCGTATCATCCAATTGCGGTGCTGGTCGAATCTCTTCTGTTTCACGTAAACAAATGCAGTCAAGGTAACTGCAAGCCAAGCCAGATTCCACAGGTTGAATATCATACTGACGGTTCGACCGCCTGTAGCATACGAAGCCATGTAGCCGGAAGTAAGAACGACCACCAACACGCTGAATAAATAAGCGTATCCAACCATTCGATGTGCATTCCGGTAATGCTGAAGCACCCATTTCGCTAGATTCACAGCACCTGCCAGTAAAGCAATTGAAGCAAAAGCAATATGGACATCCAACACAGTCAACCAAACCGGGGCATCGACCGTACGTTTGAGACCGAGCTTGTGTGAAAGGAAACCTGCGGCACCCGGATCCCAGACATACCGATTCAAGATCGTCCAGAGGATAAAAGCGATAACGACCGCAAACATCCCCCTGTATAAGCGTCCAACTTTCATTCTACTTCTCCCCTATCTGCTGAAATCGGTTTTGACACTTACTAGCTTAATTTCGACCAATCAAAAGACAAAGACCCAAACCATCACAAAACCGTCACGAACCAATCACGATATGCAACCATTTCCTGCCGGAAAGGGAAAAAGTGTTATACTATCGGTATGATCCTGGTTTGAGTCGTGCCAAAAAGGTTGGGATTTCCGTGAATCAAATGAAAATGATAATGGTCATTGACGATGATGTAAGCATCGTTGAACTTATGAGGGATTTTTTAGTAAATGACGGCTTTCATGTCGTCACGGCAAATGACGCGGAGACAGCATTAGCCTCGTTCAAGCAGCATCCGGTTGATTGCTTGATACTAGACGTTATGATGCCCGGACAGGGCGGCTTTGACCTGTGCAGGAAAATTCGCGAGACTAGCAACGTTCCGATCCTGTTTCTAAGCGCGCGGGACGATGACATCCACAAGATCCGGGGGCTTGGTATCGGGGGAGACGACTATATCGTGAAGACCGCTTCTCCCGTTGAAGTGATTGCTCGCGTCAAAGCAGTTTTGCGCCGGGCAGGCACATCCGGGCAGGCAACAGAGAAAATCATCGATTACGGCCGGGTTCAATTGAATATCACGACGAGGGAAGTATATGTAAACGGTGAGACGGTTTCCTTTACACCAAAAGAATACGAAGTATTTCGTTTGCTTGCAGAGCATCCGCGGCAAGTATTAACCTACGACCAGTTATTGGACAAATTTTGGGAAGGGGTTGGAGATAAGCATACTATACGAGTACTTATGGCAAGAATACGTGAAAAAATTGAGGCCGAACCCAATCAACCACAATACGTAACTAATGTTTGGGGGATCGGATATCGGTTCGAGGGCAAGGCACTATGAAGGCGATCAGGGTTCGCACGTTTTTGTTCGTTGCCTTGTTGATGATCTTAAGCCTTTCCTGGCTCACTTACGCCATCGTTCATCTTTTCGAAACCAAATCCCTGCTAATCGGCACTCAGAAGCCAAACCGAGTCGGGGTGTGGATAGCTGCGTCCATTGGCGTTCTGTCAGCGGCCGCTGTGTTTGGATATGGTCTGCACAGATGGATTATCAAGCCGCTCGAAGCCATGGGCAAGGCCGCAAGGCAAATTGCAGAAGGCGATTTGGATATCGCTCTACCACCTTCGGGCGTTCGGGAAATTGCTGAAGTCAAAAGCGGTTTCGACATCATGGTTGTAGGTCTTCGCCGGTCCGTTGAGAAGCAATCCGCTCTCGAAGAAGAAAGACGATTTTTCATAGGCGCCATTGCGCACGATTTGCGCACGCCTCTATTTGCCCTCAAAGGGTATTTGGAGGGGTTGGAGCGGAGCATTGCGTCCACTCCCGAGCAAATGGACCATTACGTGAAGGTTTGTATACAAAAATCCAACCAATTGGATCGGCTGGTCACAGACCTCATCACTTTTGCCAAAACGGAATACATGGAAATCATAAATCAGGAAGAGCCAATCGAAGTAGTTGATCTCCTTGACAAATCTGTCGAGACCATACGTCATTTAGCCGAATCCAAGATGATCACCTTTCGCTTTGAAACGCCGCCGGATGGTATAAGATTCGGCACCATCATCGGGGATGCTTATCTTTTGGAACGTGCATTCAGCAACCTGCTCGATAATGCTGTCAGGTACACCCCAATCCACGGTGTCATTTGGGTGGAATACTCATTTGCGCCAGACAGAGCGACAGTGACCATCCGGGATTCAGGACCCGGTATACCAAAAGTTGATCTTGGGCATGTGTTCGAAGCTTTATATCGCGGTGAGTCCTCGCGAAATCGGGAATCTGGTGGAACCGGGCTTGGCTTAACTATAGCGCAGCGTATCTTTCGGGCCCATGGCGGTGATCTGACGGCTGGAAATCATCCCCAAGGGGGGGCGATGATTACTGGACGGATTCGCGTAAAGCAGGATACAATCAGATCCTTTGGCCAAGACGAAATGTAAAATCGTAACATAAGGATTCTCCATATGATTAATATTGACCCTTATGCCCCAAAAGACACTTAACTAACGGAAAACGAGAGTGGAGTAGTGTGCCGCGGCAGCTGCTCCATTTTCTGTTTGTTTGCCAGTTAAATCGATATAGGGCTAAGATACCCAAAAAAATAGCCTAGTGCGATAATGTGGAACTTTGTTAAGTTAACGGAATAACTCTAAGGAGCTAGCTTCGCGAAGCTCTTTTTTGTTGCTAAATTCACAATTAGGATTGCGTAATAACAAACCAGTTGTGAAAAATGTTAATTTACATAGTGAAATTTATGAATTATTTATGTAGTTTAGCAAAAATCGTGTCGGCGTCCCGCCTGCTATGTATAGTTCTATGTTCATATACATTGTCGAAACAACGGTACCCAGTAATGAGTAGTCATCCATCAATGGCAGTAAACATAGTAAAAAGGACTCTTGAATGATAAAAACAGATGCTTTTTGATTTATGTCCAAAATCCAAGGCAATAGTAGAAAAGTAGGAAACCCTCGCTTCAAATAATCTTCATTTCCTTCTAACAATTAGTTTGCATTTGGCAGGTAAAGTTAAGAATGAAGGTCAATTTAGAAACTACTTTAGGAGGATGAGAGAATTGAAGAAACTAGCACTAATTAGTTGTGCTCTAAGCTGTTTGGTGACTACGAATATTGGAATGGCGGTCGCAAAGCCAGACAACACTGCGACAAAATCACCAATTAAGCATACTGTAGTCATTTTTCAGGAAAACCGCACGTTTGACAACTACTTTGGAACGTACCCCTACGCTCCTGGGTTTCAACCGATCAGCGGCACGCCACAGGATGTGGCCAACTTCAAGCGCGTGACAGGCAATGTCGTACGAGATGCGAACGGTAACGTGTATAACCCTGATGATAACGGCAATCCGGTTTATCCGTGGCACGATGCGGGTAAAGGTAACATTCTACAGCAGGACGTCAATCATGGCTATGCAGATATGATTACCATGGTCGACGGCGGTAAAATGGATAAATTTTATCAAATGAACTCCAAGGGCACGAATCCTGCCCGCGGAAAATTATCGATGTCGTATTTCGACTACAATGAAATTCCTGCCTACTGGCAATACGCACAGCATTTTGCACTCGCCGATAACTACTTCCAGCCTGTTTCCGGCCCTTCTACACCGAATGCTTTTTACTTAGTCGCAGCACAATCGGGTAATGGCTCGGCACCAGCTGACAATACTAATCCTATTACTCAAATTACTTCTGATCCAAGTCCAAAAAACGGTCCGTTCGGCGGGGATAATACTCACGGACTTACGTATAACCTTACTTATAAAAATATCGGAGATGTATTGACGGAAAATAACCGTTCCTGGGCCTGGTATGCGGGCGGCTGGGATGCTGCAAAAGCAAATCCGGGTTCTCCTGAAGCATTGAAATATTCGCCTCACCATAACCCGTTCCAATATTTCCAAAACTATGAGGACGGCAAATATAGCAGCAATCTAAAGGACTACAACAATTTTGCACAGGACGTGGCAAACGGCACGCTTCCGACAGTCAGCTTTGTAAAAGGTGGCTACGGCGACGACGAGCACCCGGGCAGCAATCAAAGTACGCCTTCCGCTGAAGACTTTTCAGTGAAAACGATCAACCAAATTATGAATAGCCCTTATTGGAAAGACACAGCCATTATCGTGGCCTACGATGAGGGCGGCGGCTTTTACGACCATGTCGCCCCACCGACTGCCGTCAAAACCGCTGACGGTTTAGTAGGAAGCAGCACTCGCGTTCCAGCACTCGTCATTTCTCCTTATGCGAAGCAAAATTATGTGAGCCATGTTCAATACGATCACACTTCAATTTTGAAGTTTTTGGAATGGAATTATAAACTTCCTGCCTTAAACAATCGTGACCTTAATGCCAACAACCTGCTGGATCTGTTTAATTTCGAGCAACCGAATAACAAGCCGTTTGTATATCAATTAGGTGCTGCAGCGGATCCGAAAAGCGACTTCTACCACAACATTAATGGTGAAATCGATTTGAACGGCGCTGACAAAGCCCGCACAACCGTAACGTTGCAAAAAGAAGAAAATGAAGGCGACCACTCGATGCAAAGAGCAACTTACGGGCAAACGTTGCCATCCCAATATGGTGATTACGGTGTAACTACGTCGGTGAGTGATAACGGTAAGCTGCAATATCATTTCCAGGTTCCAGCCGGAAAATATGTGTTAACCGTACACAGCGGTAACCAAATGACAACGACAATCGTTACGGCGAACGGCACGAGCAAGATGACCTATAACGGTGTAACGTTATATAATGACATGTCCAATGTTATGCTACAGAAGAACAGTGACGGTAGGAACGAAGTCGACAATAGTAGTAAGCAGCTAGAAAAAGAAGAAGCAACTAAATAAGCGCATAAGGAATGAATTAAAAAATATGATGAATAGCAAGTGGATATAAGCAATTCTATAGCGCATTGACAGTTTTTTTGGGGTTACTAAGTCCATTTATTAATGAATAATTATTAGAGGTCATACAAACGCCCCGAGGGAAACGAAACCCCTGGGGCATTTCTAATGTAAATTTAACCTCACTTCTGGAAACTCACAACCAATTCAACTACTTCTGATCGACTGGCTATTCGGATAGGAGGTCCCCAAGTTCCGAAACCGGAAGACACGACCACATGCAGATTTTCTTTCTTCAAATAGCCCCAATCAAGTTCAAACAGCCGTCTCGTCACCCAATGATTCGGGGCAAATTGACCGCGATGAGTATGGCCGGACAAGAGGATGTCCGCTCCCGCTGCTGCCGCTTTGTCGAACTGGTATGGTTGGTGATCCATAACGATAATGGGAAGAGATAGATCAAGCTCGGCTAATAGCTCATCCATTGTCCTGCGACCGCCCGGATCTGCGGATTGAGCTGTTTTGTCTTTGCGGCCGACAACGAAGAATTCACCGTTCACCAGCACGCTTTCATCTCTCAGCACCTTGATATCAATAGCATTCATTTGTTTCACAAATTCCTCGATATGCCCGCCGTAATACTCATGATTGCCAAGCACGGCATAAACGCCTAATGGAGCTTTCAGCTTCTTCATCATCTCTGACATGCGATTGCGAATGAAGGGCTCAATATCATCATCAATGACGTCGCCAACCAGAAGGATGAGGTCAGGATTTATGTCTTCCACCAACGTGACAAGCCGCTTCAAATGACGGTTGCCCACCAGGTTGCCCAAATGAATATCGGATACGACAGCGATTCGCAGCTGTTCGTGCGCTATGGCTTTTTTGTTAATTTGCAAATTATAGGTTCGCTTTATAGGCGTCCATGCGTTGCGGGAACCCCATAGGAATAAGATCGCTAATACAATAGCGGCAATAAAGCCAAGAATGGGTATATAGTCAGAAGCTTGTACACCTGACAGCTTCATCAGCCATGCGGCAAGATCAATGAACGGCAGCAATATAAAAGCGAACTCCAGCAAGGCGAAATAGTAAGACCCAATGACTTTAAGCAGTCTGTTTACAGGTTTCGGCAGCAGCCGAATGCGTCCTAGCAGGTAAGAAAAGGCAACGATCGTGAATAAAATCCAATACAGCGTGAGTGATAGTTCACCTTCACCGATATAACGCCAAAGGATAGAGCCGTGCCAACCTAAATAAAAATTAATAATCAAATAGAGCATGATGATGAGGCTCAGTCTTCGCAGCAAAGTATCTTCGACTCCTCCTGTGTATGTTTTGTCTCTTAATAGCATTTTAGCACCTATGTGCGTGCATATGCCAATTAGACAACAATGAGGCCCCAGAAAGTGTGTCAACTTTCGGGGGCCAGCTTGATCAAATTAGCAAAATGAACAGTATTCTTTTTAAGTCTTTCAGATATGTTTACTGAGATCAAGTGAGGCAGCTCTCCTTACTCTCCTCCTTTGGATCAACTGCTTTAAGCTTCCGAGATTGGTAAGAACAGTTCCGAAGATAATCGTAATCACTCCCGCGATCGTGAACCAAGTGATCGTTTCGCCATAGAGTAGTACCCCGAATGTGAGGGCAATCGACGGCGACACATAAAGCCAAGTCGCCGGAAAGACAGGATTTGTTTTGGCGACGAGCCAGTAGAAAAGACTATGTCCTACCATGGAGCCGATTACAATTAAGTAAAGCAGAGGCCCGATCACACTTGTCGTCAACAAGCTCTTGAAGTGTACGTGTTCCGTGAACGACGACAGAATGAGCAGCAGTAAGCCTCCATAAATCATCTGGGCCGCGTTAAGGGCAATAGGCGATGCTTGAGGGAAGCGCTTAATGACTTGTTTGGAGTACAGAGCACCGGAAGAATAAAATATTTGTCCGGCCAAAATCGCAGCACTTCCGAATATCCACCAAACATTATTGGTGACGGTAATGTGTGGAAGCAGCAGCAATATTACGCCGGCGAATCCGAGTATGCATCCAACAATGGAGAGAGCCGATGACTTTTGCCTGAGAACAAGGGTTTGGATCACGAGAATCATAATAGGTGCCGTAGCCGATAAAACAGCGGCAATACCGGAGGAGACATATTGTTCGGCCCAGTACAATGCAGAGAATACTCCGAACGTTAGACCGATTCCCGTAAAAAGCATTTCTTTGTGAAGGAGCATTGAAAATTTCGCTTTTTTTCGCCATACCATCCAAATGAACAATATCATGCCTGCAACAAAAAACCTTATCCCGGCTGAGAAGAATGGGGGCGTAGAAGCATCGATGCCTACCTTAATCGCCAAAAACGTCGTGCCAAAAATTAGACATACGAGCAAGTAATTGAAAATAATCATGGCTGTTCCCCCTCTTGTTATGTATCATCATACATGGCATAGAATAGAACAGATGCATGGAAACAGAACAGACTATTGGAGTCTGGTGTATAATAAGCGAATTAGGGGGGATGAGTTGTGAAGAAAGCGCTGGGGGATGCCAACCTGCTTTTTAGACAAGCATACGATTACATAGTCACGCGGATTGAACGCGGAGAATGGAAAGTTCATGACAAGCTCCCTTCGATTCGGTTGCTTGCCCAAGAGATCAAGGTACATCGCCTAACTGTGTTTCGGGCGTATCAGTTGCTGAAACAAAACAAGAAAGTCTATGTTAGGGAAAAATCGGGGTATTATGTAAGTCCGGGCTATCCTGAACAATTTTTATCTGAGCAAACGACCAGTCATCCCATAACCGCATCCGGCTACTTGAAAAACAACTTATCCGAAATTCAACGGATACCCGCCACTTATCAATTTTCCCAAGCGTTGATCGATCCGAATTTATTGCCGAATCTTTTCCTCTCCGACTATGTGAAGAAGGTTTTTGATATCTATCCGAAATTAATGGGGACCTACTCTACTGTACAAGGTGATGAAGAGCTTCGTGATTTCCTTAGCCGCTATATGGTGCGTAACCACAAATTTCAACTTACAGAAAAAGATTTGGTGATTACAACGGGTGCGCAGCAGGCTATTGATTTGCTTGCCCGGATATACATCAGACCAATGGATGCCATCTTGTTGGAACGGCCGACATATAGTGCTGCGATTGATATTTTCCGCCAGCAGGGCGCTCGCTTTGTTCCTGTTGACATTACCCCGGACGGTTATGATCTTGAGAATGTCGAAATGCTGATGAAACAGCATAGGCCGCGGTTGTTTTATATGAATCCTACCTTTCATAATCCAACTGGGTATACGGTTCCCACCGCTCAACGCAAGCGGCTTGTCGAGCTTGCAGAGCGATACCGGTGTCTGCTAATCGAGGATGATGCATTTCACGAAATGTATTTCGATCAACCGCCTCCGCCGCCTTTGTTCACTTACGATACGGAGGGCTGGGTCGTGTATCTCCGCAGCTTCAGTAAGTATGTTGCGCCTGGCTTACGGATTTGCGCCGTCATAGGCCGACCGACTGTGATCGAGCCTCTCATTACCGCCAAGTCACTGGCAGACAATGGTTCACCTCTAGTCAATCAGAAAATTTTTCTTCACTACTTCGAGTCGGAACGGATGCGGCAGCATGTAGAGAAGCTGCGAATTGCCCTTCAAGTAAGAAAAGAAATCATGGAGGAGGAACTGGGTTCTACTGGATGGAAATGGATTAGCCCGAGCGGCGGCCTCAATTTGTGGATCAATTTGCCTCAAGCGCTTCCTGTCGGACAATTCTTGCAAGAAAGCATTCGGCAATCCGTCTCTTTCGTTCCGGGAATAATCTGTGATCCGTTCAATGAGATGCGATCTTGGATTCGTTTAAGCTATTCCTTCATCAATGAAGGACAAGTGCGGGATGGTGTCAGGCGGCTCGCGGACATCGCCCAACATTATAGAGATTTGTGAATTATTTTCAAATAAATAATAAAACGTCCCGACAATCGGGACGGTTTCATTTTCTTTTTATTGGAGCAAGCTGATTATTTTTACAGGTTTTTTTCGAAAAAAACTGTTGACATGATTATCACAAGAAGGTATTATTTTCAATAAATCATAGTAAATCGATAGGAATTTAATAATTAAATCTACCGGACATCCGGAGACCATCATCGTCAGATGAATGCGTCTTTTTTTTATGTGTTTACTACTGAAAGTAATTTCTTTATTTACTAAAATACAACTAATTGGGGGTTATGCAAGTGAGGATAACAATTCAAAAATCGGTATACACATCCGTCATTCTGCTTCTAACGGCTTCTATTCTTTTAAACGGCTGCGGACAAACAGAAGCTTCAACGAAGAATGCTTCCACAAGCAAGGATCCGGAAGTTTCAGAACTTCGCTATCAGGGCTCTGTAGGAGCGGTTACCTTTCCTGAATTAGCCGATGATTTGGGATATTTAGCGCCGCTCAAGCTTAAGTTTATTGGCAATACGATCAGCGGACCGCAGGATATTCAATCTGTCGTCACGGGCGACACAGATTTTGGGGGAGCTTTTAATGGCGCGATCGTTAAACTGGTTGCAGCGAAAGCGCCGATCAAGCCCGTTATCGCTTACTATGGCGTTGATGACAACACATGGACCGGATATTACGTACTCGACAATAGCCCGATTAAAACGGCAAAGGATCTAATTGGCAAAAAAATTGCTGTGAACACACTGGGCGCACATCATGAGTTTGTTATCAAAGAATATTTGCATAGAGCAGGATTGACGGCGGATGAAATTAAACAAGTTACGCTTGTAGTCGTACCGCCAGTGACGAGTGAACAGACCCTGCGCGCCAATCAAATCGATGTTGCTACGTTAGGCGGCGTGCTGCGCGACAAGGCGCTGGAACGCGGCGGCATACACCCTCTATTCAAGGATCAAGATTTGTTCGGCACATTTAGTGCGGGCAGTTATGTGCTTACTAACAAATTTATTAAGAATAACCCGAATGCGGCACATAAATTTGTTGAGGCAACAGCCAAAGCGATCGAATGGGCACGTACAACACCGCGAGAAGAAGTGATCGCTCGATTTGAGAAAATCATTAACAGCCGCGGTCGTAAAGAAGACCCAACGACAGTGAAGTTTTGGAAAAGTACGGGAGTCGCTGGAAAAGGCGGTTTAATTTCCGATAACGAATTCGATACTTGGGTTAACTGGTTGGTGAAGGAAGGAACGATTAAAGAAGGAGAGCTAAAAGGCAAAGAATTGTACACCAATACATTTAATCCCTTTGTAAATGAAAAGAAATAAGCAACAGAAAGGAGCTTGACTATGACGGCCAAAATTAGTATTCAGCACGTGCACAAGTCGTTTCGCATTAATAGAAATTTGGGACACCTGAAGGAAGATTTCCAGCCTGTTTCTGCCCTGCAGGACATAAATCTGGATGTGAAGCAAGGAGAATTCATGGTGATCGTTGGACCGAGCGGCTGCGGTAAATCTACATTGCTGGATTTATTGGCAGGGTTAACTAAACCGAGCAACGGGCAAATCTTATTGGATGGCAAGCCGATTGTTGGACCGAACTTGGATCGGGGCATCGTTTTCCAGCAATATGCGCTTTTTCCTTGGAAAACAACACTGGCTAATGTGGAGTTCGGCTTGGAAACTAAGGGGGTAGGCCGCAAAGAGCGCAGGAGCATCGCCCTTGATTTTATTAAACTTGTGGGTCTTGCGGGGTTCGAAAATCGATATCCGCACGAGCTGTCCGGCGGGATGAAACAGCGCGTTGCTATTGCCAGAAGCTTAGCCTATGACCCTGAAGTGCTGCTGATGGATGAGCCGTTCGCGGCGCTCGATGCGCAAACGCGGGAAACGCTCCAAACTGAATTGCTGCGCATATGGGAAGCAACGAAAAAAACAATTATTTTCATCACGCATGGCATAGAAGAAGCCGTCTATTTAGGACAGCGGGTTGCTGTTATGACTTCACGCCCAGGACGAATAAAAGAAGTGATTGATGTACCCTTCGAATCGCGAACCTCCGAAGAAGATTTACGCGCCAATCCAGAGTTCGTGAAAATACGCCATCATATTTGGGATTTATTGAAGGATGAAGTATTCAAAGCTCAGGAGCAGGAAAAAAGTAAAAGTCTCAGCTCCGGCAGCTTGAAATCCAATGTAAAAGGGGCGGCTGTCGATGGCTAACACAAATACAGGGGAAATTCTGGTTCGCTATGACAACGACAAGGGGATTGAAAAGCAAAGCTTAGATATTTTGAGCCGAATCTTAAAGCATTCACATAAAATTTTCAGAAATTCCATCGTGATTATCAGCTTTCTCCTACTGTGGGAAGCGGCTCCGAGATTAGGCTTAGTCAACGTCACCTTTTTCCCTCCGCTGTCTGAGGTTCTCAGCGCTTGGTGGAAGCTCTTGCTTTCGGGTGATTTGGCAGTCCATACCGAAGCGAGCTTATTGCGTTCAATTGGAGGATTTTTATTGGCTGTACTTGTCAGCATTCCGCTGGGACTTGCGATTGGATGGTGGAAGCCCGTTGAGTCGTATTTGAATCCGCTGCTGGAGGTATTTCGGAATACGGCGGCACTGGCGATATTACCTGTCTTTATCTTGCTGTTAGGTCTTGGAGAGACTTCAAAGATTGCTATTGTGTTCTACGCTTGTATGTTCCCTTTATTACTCAATACGATTAGCGGCGTGAAAAACGTGGATCCACTGTTAATCAAATCGGCTCGTTCTATGGGATTATCCCCGTTAAGCTTATTTCGAAAAGTCATTATTCCAGCTTCGATTCCAACGATTTTTGTAGGCATTAGACAGTCGGGTGCAGCATCCATTCTAGTGTTGGTTGCAGCTGAGATGGTAGGCGCAAAATCGGGATTAGGGTATTTAATTCAATACACGCAGTTCAGTTTTCAAATTGCAGAAATGTACGCTGGCATTATTTCAATCTCTGTCATTGGCATCTTAATCAATACTCTTTTGCTTTACATTGAGAGAAAATTGACGTCATGGAAGCAGACTTACTCCGAATAATGGATAACTTTTAAAATAGAAGAAAGGTGTGTGAGCAGCAATGAGCAATGTGAAAAAGCAAATGAATTTAAACGTGTTCATTATGAATGCCGGCCATCATGAAGCGGCTTGGAGGCATCCGGATACGGAACCGCACAGAATTACGGATATTCGTTATTTTCAAAAATTAGCTCAAATAGCCGAGCAAGCGAAGTTCGATTCTCTTTTCTTGGCGGATGGATTAGCCATTAGTAAAAATATTAAGCATGGCGTCTTTGTTGGTCTTGAACCTTTTACTTTACTTTCAGCGTTAGCGGCAGTAACGGAACATATCGGTTTAATCGGAACCGTGTCCACGACATATAACGAACCCTTCCATGTCGCTCGCAAATTTGCATCCTTGGATCATATCAGCAAAGGACGTGCAGGCTGGAATATTGTGACTTCCGGCAGTGAAATCGAAGCAAAAAATTTCAATAAAGAGTCTCATTTGGAACACAGCAAACGCTATGAACGTGCTAGAGAGTTTCTAAAGGTAACAACAAGCTTGTGGGACAGCTGGGAGGACGAAGCGATCGTCATCGATCGAAGCTCCGGGACTTTTGCCGATAACAGCAAAGTTCGGGAAATTAATCATAGCGGAGATTCGTTTCAGGTGCGCGGCCCGCTCAATATTTCAAGATCGCCGCAAGGCTATCCGGTGCTGGTTCAAGCAGGTTCATCGGAAGACGGCAAAGAATTTGCAGCGCAGTATGCGGAAGCGATTTTTACCGCACAGCAGACATTAGCTGAAGCCCAGCAATTTTATTCCGATGTAAAAGCGAGGCTAAGCAAGTATGGTCGCAATCCCGAACAGTTGAAAATATTGCCCGGCATTTGCCCGATCATCGGGGAAACGGAATCGGAAGCCAAAGAAAAAGAACAGCAATTAAATGAATTGACCGTTCCTGAATATGGGTTAAACCAGCTGTCAACGATGCTGAAGTTGGATTTGTTTACGTATCCTTTGGATGGCCCGCTCCCAGAACTTCCAAGCTTGGATGAAATTAATGGGAATAAAAGCAGATTTCAGTTGGTTGCGGATTTAGCCAAAAGAGACAATTTAACGATTCGACAATTGATTCATCGGCTTGCCGGCGGGCGGGGGCACCGTGTTTTTGCAGGCACAGCCTTGCAGGTAGCGGATCAGCTTGAAGCATGGTTTACCCAAGGAGGCAGCGATGGCTTTAACGTAATGCCGCCTTATTTACCTGCAGGATTAGAGGAATTTGCCCAACAGGTCATACCCGAATTGCAACGAAGAGGGCTGTTTCGTACGGAATATGCCGGCCGTACGCTTCGTGAGCATTTCGGATTAGCCAGACCTGCCAATCCGTATTCGTCCGTTACTGTGTAATCTGAACGATAAAACGCTGCCTATTGAAGGCAGTGTTTTTTTTGTGTTCTATCCGACGTTATTTAGAACAAGATCCATTTCGTTTCAAAAATAAGAAATATTCACCATTTTATATGAAATAAAGAAACAAAATGTATCTTTTAAGCGTCAAATAGATTATAACTCCGAAACGGTTAACAAGCATATCGGAACTTGTCCGTAGCGGTTAAAAGGAGGTTGTCAGATGAGGAAAATCACGTGCGCGCTGCTTGCTTTGATATTGCTGTTCAGTCTGCCATTCACGTCAGCGGCGACGGAATTATCAACGGAACAAAAGTTCAGTGTGCTAAAGCAAAAAGGTATTTTCAGCGGGTTTCCCGACGGAACATCACGCCTGTATGAGTCAATGACGCGGGAACAGTTTGCAGTTATTCTTTATAAGCTATTAGAGCTGCAAACAGTAACGGCTGCGCCGAAATACAATGACGTCTTGAAGTCGCGGTGGTCGTATGATGAGATCCAAGCTGTCACGAACGCAGGCCTCATGGCCGGAGTAGGAAATCGGAACTTCGCTCCGACGGATACCGTGACCGTTGAGCAGCTGGCTGTTGTGCTCATACGGGCATACGGATTCTCTGGCGTCGGCACAACACCCGTCTATGGCAAAGTATCGGATTGGGCAAGAAATGCGATCAGCCTTGCCTTGGATCGCAATCTGTTAACTGCGCGCAATGACTATTCCGTAATTGCTACAAGGGGACTGCTGGTAGAAACGGCTTATGCAGTTTACGAGGATGTCTATGTGGAACCGCTACGAATCCAATCCATCGTACCGCTGAATAACCAAACCTTGAAAGTGTCTTTATATCAAAAAGCTGTGTCGGTTGACACAAGCCGATTCGTGCTGAAAGATGTGTTCGGCAACAATGTGGGCATCCAGTGGGCGGCCTTAAGCCCAGATGGTCTGAGCGTAACAGTTATGACCGATCGACAGGTCGATTACCGAACGTATACGTTATATGTGAACGGCGGTGCCTGGGGGTACGTAGCATTGCCCATGGATACCGCAAAGCCACAAATCATTTCCTTCACCAGCCTGCCTTATCGGAATATAGAGGTTATTTTCCAGGAGCCGGTAGATGCCGATTCCGTCAGGCAAGCATCCAACTATCTGCTGACTGGCAATTTGAAACTAGCGAATATTCAATTGTCATCAGACCAGAGGAAAGTAACTTTGACGACGACTCAGCAAACAGACGGGGTACGCTATCGACTGACGATACGAGGATTGAAGGATCTGTCAGGCAATGTGATGGATACGCGGGATGATCTTTATTTTGTCGGGAACAACGATATTACGAAGCCTAAAGTGACTTGGGTAAAGGTAAACAACGATGCATCCATCACAGTTACTTACAGCGAAAAGATCAATGCTCAATCTGCGGTTATGACCAGTTATTACAGCATAGATAAAGGGTTATATGTCACAGGGGCGACGTTGGAGCAAGACGGGCAGACGGTAAGGTTGACAACATCGGCCCAGAAGGATGCCACAGTTTACAACCTAACGATAACAAACGTCCTCGACTTGGCTGGCAATGTGATTGACCCCACAACAAATTGGCTGTTCGGCGGAGTTGCCAATCCGACTATTGCGGCTCAACTGCAAGCTATCTCGACCATAAACCAAAATACCGTCGATGTTTCATTCAACCGCACATTAACTGACGGAGATGTGTCTGCGCTGCAAATTACTATCCTAACGGATAATGGAGCTGCCGTATCGATGTCGGGCTGGAGTACATTTGTGCAGCGCAAAGCGGGCAGCGACAAAGCGGTGAGCGTACAGTTCAGAACCGGTGCAAGCAATCCGAATCCGAATCTCTTCCTCCCTGGGCATATCTATGTAGCCAGTGTTACAGGAATTTCGGGATTAGTGACTGCCAATAATGGGAACCGATTGCCGTTTGCAGGCACTGAGGCCCAGAACCGAGCTCCATTTGTTACACAAGTGATTCCGTTAAGCCGCACTTCGATCAAGGTGCTGTTCAGCGAGCCGGTCAAAAATGTAAGCGAGACAGCTTTTGCCATTCGGGATCAGGTCGGCCCAACCATTAACATTGATGATGATGAGCTTAACAATACCGGCATGATCGTCAATGAAGTGACTTTGAAGCTGAGAGACAGTTTGGCTCCTAACAAAATCTATGTCATGTCCTTCCAGAAGGGCATCACCGATGCAGCGGGATGGAACGAACTGCAGACGAATAACGGCTCTCAGCCGGTCACCGTATTATTTGGCGGCATTTAACCACTAACAGGCTGTCTTTCTGACAATAGTTTGAAGCAAAAAAATATAAATTTGGGATTGCCGATATGCAGGTGATCATCGAAGCAGTTGGTAACATCATTTCATAAGTAAACGATGAAACTCCCCATAGTTGAAATGGGGAGTTTCGTTTATTTCATGTATATCTAATGCGGGTTATTATTTTATACGCAATATACACTCTTAATCTTTTAAGTCATTGCGAATATAATAGGATAGAAGACAAGACGCAAAGGAGAGCTAGATGAAACGATTTTTCCCTAAACTTGCACTTATCCTTGCAGTCGCATTAACTACGGTCAATATGTCTGTTGAAAGATCTAAAGTATATGCCGCAGCTCCGCTTCCGACAGAAACCAAGCAGATTGGCTATAACGGCAAAAGCTTCTCCGTCAAGCTCATTCGTATCGATCCGCTCGATCCTAGGCTTGAAATTGTGCCTGTTGTCGCGGACAAAGGCATTGGATACGATGAAAGCTTTACCTCTATGATTGAGCGAACTAATGCAGCGGCCGCAATCAACGGCACATTTTTTAATGCCTATGAAAAGGATGCAAGCATTCGCTATCCCAACGGATTGTTAGTAAACAGCGGAGAAATTCTGCATTCAGGAGACAATCAATCGTTTTATATGGGCATAGACAAAGTGCCAACCATGGGGCTTTTGAAAACTTCAATAACTGTAAACGTGAACCATAACGGCAGCAGTTATTCATTCAAACCTTGGGGTATCAACAAGTATTACGGTGACAGCCAGAACGACCAGGTCGTCTGGATTACGAAGGCATTCGGTTCGCAGGTCGTGTTTCCAAACGGCACGAAGGTTGTGATTGAGAATAACAAAATTGTGGATATAACGAACAATCCAGTTGCGCTCAGCACCGGTCGAATCGTTTGTTTTATAGGAAACAGTAATAATAATCGTACGAATCTATTATCCCATTTGCATATAGGCGACCCTATAGAGACTTCAATCACAGCCGTAGATCAATCTGCGAACGTGTCTTGGGACCCTCAGAAGCTGTTGTCTGCCATGGGCGCGGGACCCAAACTTGTTACTTCCGGCAGCGTAGACATTAATTATCAGCGTGATGGATTTAACGATGTTAAAATTACGCAGCAAGCGAATCGACGCAGTTTTATCGGCATTGACAGCTCCCTGCAAGTTGTGATGGGAACCATAGAAAATGCAACGCTTGTAGAATTAGCTCATGTTGCTTTGTCGCTAGGACTGACAGATGCGATGAATCTTGACGGCGGCTCCAGCTCTGGGCTCTACGCTAACGGGGCAATGCTGACGGCGCCTGGCAGACAGCTTTCTAATGCGCTAATTATCAAACGAACGGATCGTCCAAGTATTCAAATTTTCATTAACGATCAGTATGTGCCTGAATTTCATGGCTATTTGATTGGATCGTCTACACTTGTTCCTTTTAAGCCGCTGTTAACAGCGATGAAAGCCGAATTTCACTGGGATACGGGGACTGGAACGTTATTTGTGAATCGAGGGTTAGAAGAATTGCGATTAAAGCCTAATCAATTGACCATTGGGGTGAATCAATCGACTGAAAACTTAAAAGAAGCGCCAATTATTATTAACGATCGCATGTACGTACCTTTAAAGTTCTTCATGGATCGATTTCAGAAAAAAGTAAATTGGGACGGTAATTTGTTTAGGGTAACTATTGAGCTGTAACAATGGGTAAGAATGAAAACCCCCCTTCTAAAATCGAAGGGGGGTTTTCGTATATATTCTTACATTATTCTGAATCGCTATCAGCGCTTGCTTCTTCAACAACTTCTGCAACGGCTTCCTCTGACTCTTCTTCCTCAGCAGCAGCTTCTTCAGCAGCAGCTTCTGAATCTTCCTGCGGAATTGCTTCTTCTTCAGCAGCAGCTTCTTCTTCAGCAGCAGTTTCTTCTGCTGCAGCATCTTCAGCTACCACTTCTTCTTCAGTTGCTGCTTCTTCTGCACCAGCCTCTTCGACAGATGTGTCCGAGCTTTCTTCTGACTCAATTACGGGTACTACTTCTTCTTCGCTCATATTTGTCACCTCCTTTGATACGTTTAGTATTATATTAACGCTTTCATAATGAAAAATCAATAGAATAATAGAGTTTTTGATACATTATGTTGATTTATTTTGTGAATTTTTAAATAAATCAGAGATTATTCTAACAAAATCGCAACAATTCATCGTTGTCTGCGTTTGATGGAATAACAGCGAACGAATGAAGGCAAAAAGAAAGGAAGGTGAAGCAAATGAAATACACATGGATCGCTTTAATTATGGCAGTCGTTATCGTGGGAACTGGCTGTTCGCCTACTCCATCTCCGTCTGCTCTTCCTATAGAAAGCACAGCAGTCACACCGTTATCAACAGCATCCGCTAAGCCTATAGAGAATGTGCTTCTCGAGAAATCGAATCAAGTGCTGCAAGCTCTGAAGTCGAAGGATATGAATATGCTCGCTGGTTTTGTACATCCGGACAGAGAACTGCGGTTTTCTCTTTATGCTTTCATCCAGGTTCAGAAGGATCAAGTATTCCAATCATCAAAGCTGAAGTCACTAATGTCCGATAGCAGCTTGTACAATTGGGGTGTTTATGATGGATCAGGTGAACCCATCAATCTCACTTTTGCTAACTACTTTTCAAAATTTATCTATGAACATGATTATTTGGCAGCTTCGACGGTAAGCTATAATGCTCTGGTCGGCAAAGGCAATATGATCAACAACCTGAAGCAAGTTTATCCGGTTGAGAAGTTCATCGAGTACCATTTTCCGGGATTTGATGCCAGGTTAGAAGGACATGATTGGGTAAGTCTGAGGCTTATTTTCAGTCCAAAAGGGAGTGAGTGGTATTTAGTAGGCATCCAACATGATCAATGGACGATTTAACTTTCATACTCACTCTTACATTGAGAGAGAAATATTTCCATGATAGGATAAGAGAAAACAAGAAAAGCAAGAAAGGAATTAAACCATGATGAGAGATCGTTTAGCAGAAGTTATTCAACTGCGTGAAGAAGGAAGGGCCAAGCAAGACCAAGCCATTCTGGAGGAAGCCCGAACACTTCTACTAGACTTGGTAGCTGCCTACCCAAATGACGCTGAAATCAACTTTCAAACAGGAGTGGCTCATGACAATACGGGATTAGGACGAGAAGCTATTTCTTTCTACTTACAGGCTCTTGAACATGGGCTCTCCGGACCAGATCTTGAAAGATGCTTACTTGGCCTGGGAAGTACGTATCGTGCACTGGGATACTATCAGGAATCGGTGGAAACATTACGTCGAGGGGTGAGAGAGTTTCCTCACAACCGGGCCCTCCAGGTGTTTTTATCGATAGCCCTGTACAATACGCAAGGCTACAAGGAGGCGATGGAACTCCTTTTGACCAATTTGATGGAGACAACCTCTGACGAAAAACTTCAATACTTCAAACGAGGGATTTCGTACTATGCGCTGCATCTTGATGAAACCTGGTAAGCAGTCTTCCTGGATGAAGCAAGTTGAAATTTGACCAAATTCTGATTTTCAATGCTTATCAGCCCAAAAAAATGACGTTACATAAGCCCGTTTTCTTGTGGGTTGATGAACGTTTTTTTAATGTAATCTTTTCTTAACAACCCCAATTATTTAATATTGCGAACTTCATCTATTTATTGACGGCCATATGCTTTTTGGTATCGACAAATCTTTTGGTAAATGCTCTTATCTTTCAAAGCCTTAAACCCGTAAATGGCCGGCCTGGGGTTAGCTTCCAAAATCCACAAACGTAATTGGCTGTCAATGCCGACGTCCAAACCTAATTCAATTATTCTTGGAAATTTTTTATTTAATTGACGTGCCGCATGGTATCCTAATTTTTTAATTTTATTGGTATAAGCAGTGATGTTGGCAACATGTTTGCCCAGCAAGAATTCAATTGGCTTCGATTGTCCGCCTTTGCAGACGTTTGTTATTATTTTCATCGGATGACCTAAGCGACCGATCACGCCTGTTGTTTCCCATTTACCAATCGGGTTTTTCTGTACCATAACTCTAAGATCAAAGAGACGTTTGTTGAATCGCAATAAATGGATCCCTTGTTGAATGACATATGTGTCGTTTGATGTATGCTTGTGAATGGCAGCTGCCATGCTGTTAAAGGAAGCAAACGTTTTAACCGTTGTTTTCAATTGGTATCTATACCTTTGTCTCTGCTTTTCCACTCGCATGACGCCTCGTCCGCCTGTACCGTTATTCGGTTTAACATACACCATATTATACTTATCCAGCATTGCCTTTAGCGTCAATGTGCTGTATAACTTTGTCTCAGGAACGTTGCTTCTAAGTGCTTGATGGGTTAACAACGACTTGGATACATTACTCTTGGTTGCAAGGCCTACCATATACGATCACATCCTCCTCATGGCGAATTATCAATTCGTATACAAGTATGTATCTATCACGGTTATTTCTTGTGCTAATATACCATTCTCTTTAACATCGACTATTTATGTTGTAATCTAGCGGATTTGTAAAGCCAAACGGGTATTAGCAGTTACCATTCCATTTTATCTCGCATTCAATATGGTAGTTTCATAGAGAGTGAGGTGAAAAAAATGGCTCTTAGTAGAACAGATGTTGTAACCATCGAGTTCCGTAGAGTATCCGGCTTAAGATTTATTACTGCCGTTCGGGTTATCGGCAGCGCATTCCCATGTAGAAGGTTTTTAGTGGTTGGAGCTCGCGTATCTCGTGCTGAACGCTGTCTGCTGGCAAATGGCTTCCGCCTTGTGACACGCAGACAAAATGTATTGGTATTTGCACGAAGTCGTTAAGGTAATTAAACAAAACGGCAATCCCTAATACGGATTGCCGTCTTGTTTTTTTAATTTAACGATTTAATAAAGACAAACAATTTTAAGCGGTGAAAATGGATGAAGATTCAACTCCGTATAAGGATGATCAGATACAAGTGAAAGGGGATGCTGCAGCTGCTGAGCCGTTTCGGAAGTAATCGGCTTCAAGTGCGGAGTGCCTTTATAGAGGGCAATTTGGAATAGATACAAGTCGTTATCTTTAGTCAGCAGAATATAATGGTCCAGCTCGTATTCAAACTGTTTTACATATGTGAAAATATGGAGCTCGAATTGTTCATCAAACAGCATAACGAACGGTGGGCGGTCAGTCTTAACGCTCATTTCTTCACCTTCTAGAAACAGGATGATATTCCCAATTAGTATATCACTTATAAGTGTATAAATAAACTAATATTAACTTATAATAGCTAATATTTTGAGGAATGTTGTCAGAAATCGCAGGAAGGACTAATGTAATATTTAGCTTTCTATATGGAAAGGAGACGTTTATATGGCCTTTATTGATTGTCATTTTTATTCGGATACACTGGAAATCTCTACTTCGATGTACGTCATTCTGCCACAAGCCGTGAAGACACAAATCGGTTTGGAAGGTCATGCCGCCAGTGGCGCCAAACACCCCACTCTTTATTTATTGCATGGCTTATCGGACGATCATACAATCTGGATGCGCAGAACTTCCATTGAGCGGTATGCGTCCGAGCTTGGTATCGCAATAGTTATGCCGGCCGTGAATCGAAGCTTCTATGCCGATATGGCCAAAGGAGCTAAGTATTGGTCATTTATTTCCGAGGAACTTCCGATGCTGGCTCGCTCCTTCTTCCCTTTATCCGATGCGCGCAAGGATAACTTCGTGGCCGGATTATCAATGGGCGGTTACGGGGCTTTTAAATTGGCGCTGAATCGACCAGAGCAATTTGCCGCAGCAGCCAGTTTGTCCGGCGTCATGGATCTTTATGAGGCCGCAGCTGTTCGGAAGCTAGGAGGCTTGGAGCATGTATTTAACCATCCATCGGACATCTTAGGAAGCGACGGCGACCTTTTTGCTCTAGCTGCCAAACGTGCTGATTCAATTGAATTGCCAATGCTGTATCAATGCTGCGGGACGGAGGATTTCCTGTACGATGAAAATGTACGTTTTCGTGAACACTGCAGGAATGTGGGGATTAGACTTACTTACGAAGAAGAGACTGGCGCACATGATTGGAGTTATTGGGACGCTAAAATTCAAAGGGTACTAAAATGGCTTCCATTACAATAGGAAATACCGTTTAATTCCACATAATAAAACTTATAAGTTAATTTTTTGAGATAAATAGAAGAATAATGGGGTTTTATTCGGATCGATTGTTCCCTAGTCTTGACTTGAGGTGGCGAAAATGACGAGCTTACGCAGGACGATTGGGGAAAGAGTAAAAGCGATTCGCAGATCAAAAGGCTGGACGCAGGAACAGCTTGGAGAAAAGGCTCAACTGAAAAATACATATATAGGTGATATTGAGCGGGGAACTCGAAATGTTTCCTTAGATTCGATAGAACGCGTTATAAACGCTCTGGAAGTTGGCATTTATGAGTTTTTTGATTTCACCTATCCTAACCTTGATGATAAAAAAACGGAATTAGCAACGGTGCTGGAAGTGCATCAAAGCTATTTGAGGAAACGGGATGTGGAGGAAGTGAAGTCTATCCACCGTATCGCCAAGGATATTCTGGATACCATCGATACTAAGAAACGTTCTTAAATGTATAATCTGATGAAACTCTTTTTAAAAGAAATTGAAACTGAGAAAACCGACAAAGAGCAGCCGATGTCAGTACAAAGGACTGCTCTTTGAAGTTTTAACGCGCTTACTTTGGTTGTATTTTCTCGAGCGGCTGTGCATTGCCGTATACCGGATTGACACCCCTGCTCTGGGAGGTCCACTTGATGCCATTGGCGATCACTCGGAGTACTTGCTCGTTATAATAAGTAGGATACGTTTCATGTCCGGGACGGAAATAGAAGATTTTGCCGTTTCCTCTATGGTAAGTGACACCGCTTCGGAACACTTCGCCGCCCTCAAACCAGGAGACAAATACGAGCTCGTCCGGTGCTGGGATATCAAAATGCTCGCCGTACATTTCTTCTTGTTGAATTTCTATGTACTCGCCAATGCCTTCGGCAATCGGATGGGCAGGGTTAACTGTCCAAATACGTTCTTTTTCGCCCGCCTCGCGCCACTTAAGATCGCAGGAAGTACCCATTAGCTTTTTGAAAATTTTAGAAAAATGTCCGGAATGCAGCACTACGAGTCCCATTCCTTGAAGTACACGCTGATGTACACGATTTACGATTGCATCCTCAACCCGGTCATGGCCCATATGGCCCCACCAGACGAGCACATCGGTATTTGTCAGAACCTCTTCGGTCAATCCGTGTTCAGGCTCCTCAAGAACGGCGGTGGAAATGTTGAAGCCAAAGCTTGCAAGACCGTCTGCGATTGCATTATGGATGCCTTCCGGGTATACGTTGCGCACTTCTTCATGCAACTTTTCATGCAAAAATTCATTCCAAATGGTTACTTTTAGCATTCTTCTCTTCCTTTCAGATCATGCATTAGTGAATTACGCTTTTAAATCTATTATATTCTTCTAATTTCAACAAGCAATTGCTTTTACAAAAGACAGCCAGAATGTTCATCTTATTATCATATCGTTCATTTCAAATATTGATTTGGCATGGTATAAAAAAGTAGTACGACAACAACCATTATAATGGTAATCAATCTAAGAAAAGGACGTGTTCTTAAATTATGAGCAAGTTAAGAGTAGCAGTAATCGGTTGCGGTTCAATTGCTAAACACCGTCATATACCGGAGTTCGAAGGAAATCCCAATGTGGAACTGGTCGCTTTTTGCGATATTGTAGAGGAAAGAGCGCAAGCGTATGCGCAAAAACATGGCGCAAAGGCGTATACGGATTATCATACGCTGTTAAAAGAAGTTCAGCCTGATGCTGTAAGTGTTTGTACGCCAAACGCGCTGCATGCTCCAGTATCGATAGCTGCCGCTTCTGCCGGCGCGCATGTGCTAGTTGAGAAGCCAATGGCTGTATCGGAAGAAGAAGGGAAAGTGATGATTGCTGCAGCCAGTAAGGCTGGCATTACGTTGATGGTTGGACATAATCAGCGTTTCATGCCGCCTCATGTTAAGGCCAAAGAAATTCTTCAAAGCGGACGATTAGGCAAAGTCCTTACTTTCCGTACAGCATTCGGTCACCCCGGTCCGGAATCATGGAGTGCTGACGGTGCAAACAGCTGGTTTTTCCGCAAAAATGAGGCTTTTGTAGGTGCAATGGGCGATTTAGGCGTTCACAAAGCAGATTTGATCCGTTGGATGCTGGAAGATGAAGTGTCGGAGATTGGCGCTATGGTGGATACCTTGCATAAAAAGGGAACCGAAGTCGATGATAATGCCGTCTGTGTTATCCGTATGTCCAAGGGCACGATTGGCTCTTTGGTAGCGAGCTGGACTTATTACAAAGGTGAAGATAACAGCACAATTCTATGGTGCGAGCATGGCGTGCTTAAGATCGGCACGGATCATGATTATCACGTGATTGTTGAGCTGACTAACGGAAGTGTAGAACGATACTCCGTAGGCGAGATTGCTACGAATCAGAAGCAGACTGTCAGCGGTGTTATTGATGAATTTGTAGACAGCATTTTGGAAAAAAGAAATTCTGCCGTACCTGGCGAAGAGGGCTTGAAGTCCCTTAATGTCATTCTTGCAGCAATTGAATCGCAGCGGACAAAATCATTCGTATCACTCGGCTAAAGCATTAATGATGTAAGTTAAACGACAGGAGAGATTCTAAATGAATAATGTAAAGATTGGTCTGCAATTATATACGTTGCGCAATGAAACGAATGTTGATTTCGAAGGCACGCTCAGAAAGGTAGCCGCGCTCGGCTACGAGGGTGTGGAATTTGCCGGATACGGAGGCTTATCCAGCGATCAATTGTCTGCATTACTGCGTGAGCTGGGTTTAAAAGCGATTGCCAGTCATGTTAGCTTGGATCGGTTAATTTCTGATTTAGACAGTGAGATTGCTTTTAACAAGGCGATCGGAAGCAGCTATTTGATTTGTCCTTACTTGGGACCGGAGCAACGTTCGAATGAAGAAGCATGGGTAAGTATCTTCGAATTGCTGCAAGAAATCGGGAAGAAATGTGCAGCGCAGGGAATTCCGCTCTGTTACCACAATCATGAGTTTGAATTAACTGAGAAAGTGGGGGGAATACCTGTCTTAGATGCTATGTTTAGAGCAGTAGGACAGGAAACGCTTCTTATGGAGCTCGATACATGTTGGGTTAGCTATGCGGGATATGATCCTGTGGCTTATATGACAGCCTATGCGGAACGACTGCCTTTGCTGCACATTAAAGATATGGTGCTGGGTGCTGACGGCAAGGCGCAGACCGTAGAGCTTGGTAATGGCATTGTTGACGTGCAGAAAATACTGCAAGCCGTAAGCGGAACGAAAGCGGAATGGTTGATTATCGAACAGGATTCCTGCTTGAACCCGCCATTTGCCAGTATTGAAACGAGTTTACAGTGGTTAAAAGAGAATTGGAATGTTCAACATGTCTAATCATAGTGGATGCAGATAAATACTTGTTTTGGAGGGATAACTACCATGACTAGCGGAATTTTAAAAGTCGGGATGATCGGATGCGGAGGTATAGCCCTTAGCAAACATCTGCCAAGTCTTGCTAAACTCAAATCCGTAGAAATAGCTGCATTCTGTGACATTGAAGTGAAAGCGGCTGAGGCGGCTGACAAATTCGGAGGAAAAGATGCGCTTATCGTAACGGATTATAAGAGACTGCTGGAGGACAAATCCATAGATGTTGTTCATATATGCACGCCAAATGCTATGCATGCGGAGATTGCTACCGCTGCTTTAGAAGCAGGGAAGCATGTCATGTGTGAGAAGCCAATGGCCATATCCTCAGCTGACGGCAGAGCCATGCTGGAAGCATCCCGCCGAAGCGGTAAAAAGCTCTCCATTGCTTATCAGAACCGTTATCGATCCGACAGCCAATACTTAAAACGGATATGCGAAGAAGGCGGACTCGGAGACATTTACTACGGTAAAGCGCTTGCGATACGCCGCCGGGCTGTTCCAACATGGGGAGTCTTCTTGAACAAGGAATTGCAGGGCGGAGGACCGCTGATCGATATTGGCACCCACTCGCTAGATCTCACGCTGTGGCTGATGGATAATTATAAGCCGCACAGTGTTACGGGTTCTGTATTCCATAAGCTTAGCAGCAAAGAAAATGCCGCGAATGCTTGGGGACCATGGGATCCATCCAAATTCCATGTAGAGGATTCAGCATTCGGTTTTATAAAAATGCAGAACGGGGCTACCATTGTCCTAGAATCAAGCTGGGCGCTCAATACGCTGCAAGTTGGCGAAGCAAAGACGGTTCTGTGCGGTACCGAAGGCGGAGCGGATATGGAAGACGGATTGCGGATTAACGGTGAAAAGTTCAGCAGGCTGTATGAGAACCGCATCGATACTTCTTCAGGAGGCGTGGACTTCAATAAAGGCGATACAGAAAATGCCGCAGACAAAGAAGCCCGCTTGTGGATTGAGTGTGTATTAAATGATACGGAACCTGTCGTTAAACCAGAGCAAGCCCTAATTGTCACCGAAATATTGGAAGCCATTTATGCATCCTCTGAAAGCGGCAAAACCGTTTATTTTGATTAACAAACTACCATGGAGGTATTGATCTATGAAATTAGGCGTATTCGCTGTATTATTCTCGCAATTGCCACTCGAAGAGGCTTTAGATGGGATTGCGGCCAAAGGACTACAAGCCGTTGAGATCGGCACTGGCAGTTGGCCGGGCGATGCACACTGCAAACCAGCAGAACTGCTCGCGGATGAAGGGAAACTGCGCGCATTCCGCCATGCGGTTGAATCGCGGGGACTTATCATTAGCGCGTTAAGCTGTCACGGCAATGCACTGCACCCACAAAAGGCAGTTGCCAAAGCATATCACGATAATTTCGTGGAAACGGTGCGTTTGGCCGCTAAGCTTGGCGTTCCGGTGGTAAACACATTCTCCGGATGCCCAGGCGACCACGAGGATGCCAAGTATCCGAACTGGCCGGTAGCCCCATGGCCGAACGATTTCCAAGACGTGCTGAAATGGCAGTGGGAGCAGAAGTTGATTCCATACTGGAAAGAATGGGGAACTTATGCGGCGGATCACGGCGTCAAAATAGGGCTTGAATTACACGGAGGGTTTTCTGTGCATACGCCGGCAACACTGCTTCGGTTGCGCGAAGCGGCAGGGGAAGCCATCGGGGCCAACCTCGATCCGAGCCATATGTGGTGGCAAGGGATCGATCCGGTTCAAGCGATTCGGATACTTGGTCAAGCCGGAGCCATCCATCATTTCCATGCCAAAGACACGACAATCGATCCGTTAAACGTTAACAAATACGGTTTGACCGACATGCAGGGTTACGATCAAATGATGGAACGCGCATGGCAATTCCGTTCAGTAGGTTTCGGACACGATCTGAAAACATGGGCAGACATCATGAGCGCACTTCGTCTTGTCGGCTACGACTATGTTGTCAGTATCGAACACGAAGACGGATTAATGTCCGCTGAAGAAGGCTTCTCCAAAGCGGTTGCCAATCTCCAGCAGGTTCTAATTGAGCAGCCGGTCGGTAACATGTGGTGGGTTTAAAAGATTAAACAGTTTGATAATGATTCTGCCTAAAACTTTTAGGCGATTGGCCGAAATGCGCGCGGAACGTCCGGTGGAAGTAAGAATAGCTGGCGAAACCGCAGCTTTCAGCTATTTGTTCCAATGTGAGTGTGCTGTACAGAATTCGTTCTTTAGCGATGGACAACCTTACATGGATGGCATGCTGCATCATACTATGCCCGAATACTTCTTTATAAAGATGAACAGCTCTCGATACGCTAAGGCCGGCAAATTTGGCAACCTGTTCGAGGGTAATCGGAGACGAGGCATGTTCTTCAATAAAATGTTTCATCCGATAGGCTAAAAATGAATTCGGGCTCTGCGGATGGGCAGATTGCTCATGTAGCGCGCGATCGATATGAAGACAGATGATACGTAACAAATAATCAATCATATCATTGGATTTTGTGCCTTGCTTCGAGTGTTCAATTCCAAGCTGTGTCCAAATTGTCAGGATTCCTTCATAGAGAGGGATTCTGACTTTTTGCGGTTTCGGAGATCGTTGCCACCAATGCTCTACCCACGAGCCTCTGCAAAATACATAATAATCACCGCTGCAAGTTAACAGCAATCCGTTCGATTGGGTTTCAGCGTCTACAAGCAGTTCATAGGGCTCTTCCGGTTTACACAACAAAATATCGCCAGGTTCGATTCGTTCCATTTTGCCGTCGATTAATGCACGGCACACGCCTTCAGTTTGGAGGCGAAACAAGAAGGATCGTCCTTTATTGCGTGTTTGATAAAATGGCTTCGTATGAAAAGAATAACCTGCGGCCAGAACCTCGCTCTGAAGATGAGGGTTTTCTGCTGAATAGGAATGGTTTTCATATTGGGATGTAACCATAAGAGTATCCTCCGTGATTTACTGTAACTAAGCTGCGGTGCCCTTTAAGTATACGCTTCTCGCTATCAATTTGTTAATACGCAATTATAACAATAGTGCATTGTGCTATAATCGATTCTAGTAAAGAGAGATACATATCGTTCATCCAACTTATCAATATAAGGAGTATTCGAGATGAGCAAGCAGCAGTTTCAATCCAAGCTAATCCGTCCGCCGGAAACGGGCACATGGACGTATTTGTCAGTTCCGTTCTCCGTCGAAGAAGTGTTTGGCACTAAAACGCGAGTCAAGGTTATGGGAACAGTCAATGGTGTAGCTTAACGAAGTTCTCTTATGCCAAGCGGCGCTAGACAGTAACGAGGTCGCACTGGCGCAGTTTGAGAAGCTTTCATACTCTCACCGTAAAGAATATATCGAATGGATTATTTCTGCAAAAAAAGAAGAGACTAGAGTGAATCGAATTGAAAAAGCGCTCGAAAAATTGAATAGCGGAGAGCGATTAAAGAGTTAAATGGTGGTTCTGCAGCTCACTCCAATTACAAAACCTCCAATTGCCTTTGAACTGCACCCCAATTGTTAGACACGGTCTAACAATCGGAGGTGCAGTTTTTTATGGGAAAGTTTAATGAAGAGGAGAAGTACCTCGCAGTACAAGCTTATTTAACTGGGTCAGAATCCTATAGGGAAATAGCAGGGCGAATTGGAACTGACCATAAATCTGTCATGAAGTGGGTATCTCTTTACCAAGCACATGGCATGGAAGGCTTGGTCAGAGGATATACATCCTACTCCAAACAGTTTAAAATGGACGTACTGAATTTTATGAAGGAATCAGGGACGTCTCATTTAGAAACTGCTGCGATTTACAACATTCCAGCACCTTCAACCATTACACAGTGGAAGAAGGTTCTAGAAGTACAAGGTGAAGACGCCCTCAAACCAAAGAAAAAGGGGCTTCCATCGATGAAGAAAGAAAATAAATCAACTCCACCTGAAGGATCGACTGAAGCACTACAAGCAGAATTAGACCGTTTACGGATGGAGAATGCCTACTTAAAAAAGTTGAATGCCTTAGTACAAAGCAAGGAAAAATTACGAAGCAAATCAAAGCGCAAGTAATCTTTGAGCTAAGGCTAGACTACCCAATTACTTCATTACTCCAGTTGGCTCAGATTCCACGTAGTACATATTATTACTGGATAAGCACGGCAGAGCGTCCAGATAAAGATGCTGATGTAAAAGCCCGTATTACAGCCATCTATCATGATCACAAAGGTCGTTACGGTTACCGTCGTATTACAGATGAATTGCGCAATGAAGGACGCCTCGTGAACCATAAAAAAGTGCAACGTATCATGCGTGAACTTGGCTTGCATTGTATCGTTCGTATGAAAAAATACCGTTCCTATAAAGGAACTGTCGGTAAAATTGCACCCAACATCCTAGAGAGGGATTTCACCGCCTCAAAACCTAACGAGAAATGGGTAACTGACATTACCGAGTTCAAGCTCTTTGGTGAGAAACTGTATTTATCACCTATGTTGGATTTGTATAACGGGGAAATAATTACGTATACACTTGAATCACGCCCAGTCTATTCACTTGTATCTAGAATGCTGGATCAAGCGTTTAAGCGCCTAAATGACGATGACACACTTCTCATACATTCAGATCAGGGCTGGCATTATCAGATGGGCAAGTATCAACAAGCATTGAAAGAACATAGAATTACCCAAAGCATGTCTCGCAAAGGAAATTGTTATGATAATGCTGTAATTGAAAGTTTCTTTGGCACCTTAAAATCT